>VUYV01000064.1:2130122-2233191 GCA_008711295.1 Anarhynchus alexandrinus | reverse complement strand
AAAACCTCCTCACCCTACTGCACACTGAAGAGACAAAAATCTGGATGCTGTGATACCCACCTTTGTGGTCCAGCCAGCCATCGTGTTCAGATCTGCTGCCGACGGCAAGCAAAGCTGTTCCCATACTACCTGTTTCTTTTAAAAAGTGGCTGCAGCCCATGGGGAAAGGACCAAGCGAAGGCCACTGGGCCCTCCTGGGGAGAAGTTCCGTGTGTGAGAGCTGACAGCGACGCTGCGGGGGTAGAGCATCCCTTTTGAGCAGCCTTTTGAGGGAGACACCAAATAGGAGCATAGATATTTATTAATCTATGGATACTTTAAAGCACAAATATGCACTGTGTAATTAGACAGGAGGTGACGTGGAGGTTACCCTGGAGTACCTCAGTCCACCCTACAAGCTTGGTGCTGCCAGTGCCATGATCCCTGGTTGCGCTGTGGGATTACCCAACCCCTTAGCGTGGGACCTCTGGGCTTGGTGGGAGTGAACCTCCTGCCCCTGGTCCCGAACTCGGGGGGAAATCCTTGAACTAAGTAAAGGAGAGAAGGTGCCGGTGGCTGCTTTTGTCACGCGACTCAGACTTCAGCAGAGAGAGAGGACGTTAAAAATGAACTAATGAGCGTTGTTAACAACAACAAAACTGCTGCCTCCAGGCAAAATTTTGCCAGCTTCAGTTTTCCTCTCTTTCAGCTCCATACAATGATTAAACTATGACCAAAGCAGAAAATGTTACAGTTTTATTTTTAAAGAATATAAACAATAGCATTTTATAAATGCAGCAGTTTCCATTTGTCCAGAAGGAATGAATATTTTGGCTTTCCTCCACGAGATGCAGTTGTCAAGAGGTGTTCAGCTGCTGTCCCAGCTCCGTGGTCCCCACAGCACACATGCCTAAGAAATATAATCCTTCTGCCATTGTCTGCCTGTGTTCCTTCCTTAATACGCTTGCAAACGTGGAAAACAATCGGGGATGGCAACATTTGTTGGCTTGAAAACTTGCTGGATGACAGCTCAGCCTGGCTTCCAGCACAAACGATCAGGGGAAGAACTGATCGTGCCAGAGAATACGGGGTCCCGCATCCGCACGTGAAGGACTCTGCTGAGCCTTGTGTAGGACTCTCTCTCATTTTCTGCTGGTATGGATTTACTCTGCACGGTTAGCGCTGTTAACACTCTGCATAAACTTGTTTTTCTTTTGTCCCCCATCGCTCTAACTCTATCCTAAAGACTAAAGGGCTCTTGGGAAGAACATCCCATTGGGCTGTCGTGCTGAACAGCCTCCGTGTCCAGATGATAATGATGAGAAATCTAGCGTTATATGGGATCAGTGGGCAAGTAAGAATGGCTTTTCAGCACAAGTCATTGCTTTAAAGCGTTGTGAATGTTCTGAAATGCCTATTTCTAAAATCGCGTCTCCCTTTTAAAATATTGATGTTTGGTGGTGTTGATGTGTGCGCATTGGAAAGGAAAATACCAGTAAAAATCAAACAGAGATTTCTGCCTTTCCCTTTCCTGAAAACCCGGGCTCTTTTCCTTCTATTAATTCCCCTGTAAGTCTATAGCTACCTATTACTTTGGGCTGCAATGGCTTCGATGGGCTTTTATAAACCTTTGGCCCTGTCGCTATAAAACCCTTCCATGTTCTTGCCAAACCTCCTTCAGAAAGATTACTTTTGCTTTGAAGATGCCAATAAAGGAAATTGCTTTCACAAGGGAAGAGCGAGGAAGACAACCCTAGACCCTTCATTTGGATTGCCTCCAATCTTACATTTATTGGAACTGGAGAGCAATCCCAAATATATTACACCATGGTCCAAGCAGCAAGGTCTCTCTGGGCAGCGCTTAGTCATGTTTCAGTGCCTCCTGCCCCTTCTTCAGCTTTTTTCAATGAAAAAAAAACCCCAAAAGCCCACCCAGCCAGCCAGCCGAGCTGTGAAGCGTTTGGCGCGGGGCTGGAGGTGGTGGCGGGGAGGTGACGCGCCAGCCCACCGCGTGGCACGGCCTCGTCAGTCAGCTGCTGGCAGGGGTGAGAGATCCCAGATGGTGTGTAGCAGCCCTGCATCTCGTCTCCATGGGCAGGTGGCCCCGTGCCATTCTCTGCCGTCACTGAAAGGAGGGATAGTTCTTTCTTTCTTAATCTCTGTGGGGTTTTTGCTATTTTTTTCTTTAACCCAAATCCCTTTGTGCAATCTTCTTAAGAGCAGCACATGCTGCTGGAGCACCTGGAGGGTGCTGTGTTGTGGCTTAAGCCTGAAACGATGAGGCAGAGAAGGGGCTGTTGTCTTTATCCACAGAGACATAGAATAGAATCACAGAATGGTTTGGGTTGGAAGGGACCTTTAAAGGCCATCGAGTCCAACCCCCTGCTGTGAGCAGGGACATCTTCCACTAGATCAGGTCGCTCAGAGCCCCGTCCAACCTGACCTGGAATGTTTCCAGGGATGGGGCAACCACCACCTCTCTGGGCAACCTGGGCCAGTGTTTCCACCACCCTCATTGTAGAAAATGTCTTCCTTACATCTAGTCTAAATCTACCATCTTTTAGTTTAAAGCCATTATCCCTTGTCCTGTCACAACAGGCCCTGCTAAAAAGTCTGTCCCCAGCTTTCCTGTAGGCCCCTTTTAAGTACTGGAAGGCCGCTATAAGGTGTCCCTGGAACCTTCTCTTCTCCAGGCTCAACAACCCCAACTCTCTCAGCCTGAGTCTGCTTTAAACTGAAAAATGAACAAACTTGGAAATTTAGCCGGAGTTCTGTTACTGGCTGGGCCAAGCTGAACAACGGGGCTGCGCAGAGGAATGCACGTTCACCTGCACGTCTTGCCCAGATTTCCTAGATGGAGCCTGGAGAGCTCAAACTCATGGCAGGAGCTGTGGGGGAGGCGGGAACTGACGCAGAAGGCAGCATCGGGACTGCACGTTGCTGCTTCTCCTGCTGCTGCAATTTCTGTTTGGTTCTTTCAGCCCTTCAGCGAGCGAGAACCTTTGTCAGAGAGGCGAGTGACAACGCACGAGTACATCTGTCGGCCCTTCAATGAGTGTATGAGAATCTACAGTGTGTTGTCACCATGTCCTCTGCCTGAAGCCAGGTGCAGGGACACTCAGGTCACCCTTTGCTGCTCGACCTCCAGCAGGACCATCCCCTAAAGCTGGCCAAGCCATGGTTGGTCTGGTGAACCATCCAAACATGGTCTCAGTGGTGTCACTAGGCAGGCAAGGGAGGAATCAGTGCTACACACGTACAGATGCCTCATCCCAACCTCATACAGTGAGAAGTGGCCTTCAAGTGTCTTGTGTCTGCGTGGAAAGGGACAGCAGAGCTGGGGAGGCACCTGGGGTAAGTCCTTCGTCTGCGCAGGGAGGGGAGAAGCTTGGGCAGGAGCATGGGGAAAGTGGGGGAATTATTTGCTGGGGGGAAACAGACTGAGACAGCAGAAGATTAATCCTAATCCATGTCTCTCCAGCTTTGTATCAGTGTGTGAAATAGGCTCTTCTGCCCCTCCCCTGCGCTGCGGATTGGATTGGGACAAACAATGAAGCGAAAAGTAATATTGCATCTCGCTAATGAAGCCACCACATTTTTAATTTTTTTTCTTTTATTTTGAAAGTGTTTGAATATGCTGGATCGCTTGCTATTATGAAATGTTTTGTAGCTATTTGACCACAAGAAGCATTTTGTCAGCAGTATTTTGTGAAGAGGCAGGGGGTTGTTAATACCAGAAGATGCCGCGCTCTCCGGGCAGGCTGAATGCACAATGAGGTGTGAGGTTTGGACGCACGCTAGCACAGCCAGTGCCAAAACAGGGATGTAGCTCAATTGCTTACGTGAATTATCATGTAGGAATAGGCAGCTTCTCTCTTTCTCCCCTTTTCTCCCCACTGTCCCCAGGGGGGCTTGCAGTGCCCAGAGCCCAGCACGGGTCTCCCCGGCTCCCGGGGTTTGGGATCTGGGAAAGGGGCTGTCACAAAACTGAGCCTGAAAGAGCAGGTTCAAGTTCAAGGTAAGATGCGAGGAGCTTGCTGGGTGCACGGGCTCCTTCGGCCTCGGTCACTCCTCTCTCTGAGCTCATCTAATTTCGTCAGGTGATCCAGTGTCTGATGTATTTAGAAAAAGTNCCCAGGGGGGCTTGCAGTGCCCAGAGCCCAGCACGGGTCTCCCCGGCTCCCGGGGTTTGGGATCTGGGAAAGGGGCTGTCACAAAACTGAGCCTGAAAGAGCAGGCTCAAGTTCAAGATGCGAGGAGCTTGCTGGGTGCACGGGCTCCTTCGGCCTAGGTCACTCCTCTCTCTGAGCTCATCTAATTTCGTCAGGTGATCCAGTGTCTGATGTATTTAGAAAAAGTTGTGGTTATCTAAGTATGCACACGAGACAGGTTTCCCTCCATCTTTCCAAAGCACAGAGTAGTTCAGGTTGGAAGGGACCTCTGGAGGTCTCTAGTCCAGGTTTTCATAGCTCCACAGATGGAGATTTCAGAGATTCTTTGGAGCTCAAGTTCCAGTGCTGCCCCACTTCCCTGATTAATTTTTCTTATGTCCAATGAGGTTTTCTTTTGCTGCAGCTTGTGACTGTTGCTTCTTGCCCTTTTACTACGCACATCGGAAAAAAAGCCATCTCCGTCTTCTCTCTAACCTCCCTTTAAGAACCTCTATAACCTTTAATTATATCTCTGCATAAATGAATTGTTTTCTTGGGGAGCTGACTCAGTATCTTGGTGTTTGGCTCTTCCTATCATCTTCAAAATATATTCTTATTAAGTTGTTACATCAAAGTGGATTTAATGGTTGGATGTACAAAAAAATCTGTACCCCTGATATTTCGCATCCCTGTGACTTCCCTGAGCCACAGCTGGCTGCTCCGAGAGGTGGTGCGGAGCTGCGTGGCTCTGCCTGCGGGGAGTTCTTCCAGAGCTGCGCCCTGTGCTGGTGCATTCATCACTGCCTCTGGTTTGCTGGTCTGGTTGACCTCTTTTGAGGTCAATTCAATCAAATCACTACTATTCAAGATTTCAGAATGCAACAGGCGTAACAGGGACCCAATTCTCTTTTGATGACACATTCTTCGGTGATGATGGTGATACTTTGGTTTTCCTTGCAGTTATCAAGATGCTTTTCTTTTCTTTATGCATCAAAGCAGTAATAATTTGACTTGTCTTCCCTGAGTAATGATTTTGTCTTATAGTTTTTTCAGTTACATTTATCTTCAAGGCATTGATTTCATTCCTTTTTAAATTTTTTAAAGTTCCTTCTCTTCGCACTTATTTTGTAGTGATCCTGAATGAATTATACTGGCTTTGTAATTATTTTAAATAGACACTACTTTTACATGTAGTGCCCAAAGAAAGGTAAAAAACTTCGGCTAAACTGCTCTAAGGATAACTTTCCCTGCATCCTCAGAAGGTTTTTCAAAATACTGCTTTGTTAATAGTTTCGCTGAATGTATTAACTACGATAATGGATTGTTTTCTTGTTATGTTCCAACCTTCCTACATACCAGCGCTCGCGGGAGACCCTCGGAGCTGGTGCCCTCCCTCGCCTGGGGTGGGTGGGAGTGGGTGCTCAGCCCCCCAGGGCCAGCCCACCCCTGTGCGGGGTTGAGGGGCTCGGAGAGGGACCATGCATGAGGCAGACTTACTTGTAGACCAGACTGTCCGATTTAATTGTCCCAAGATTTCTGGGTGGAGGATTGAGTTTGTCAATTTAGTTTGTCAAGTCGCTGGCAGTGGTGCGCAGCTCCGTGCGGTGCCAGTCAGGGCCTCGCCGAAGGGTGGCAAAGAGGAGAAGGTAGTGGTGTTCCTGTCGGCGTGGATTTGCCGTGCAGATGTTGAGCTTGCTTTCGACTCGTCAGAGCAGCAAATTTGCATTCATAGCATACAGCCAACTGTGCATTAAGTCAGTCCCTACAATCAGTGGAATAATTTCTTTACCTAGGTTTGGTTTCCAGGACTGTGTAGCAATGTGAATGTAGCCAGATCAGATGATCTAACTTGGGACTGGAGCTCTGCCGACTTACACATAGCATCCGAGAGATGGGCATGATCCCCCAACACAGGAAAGACATGGACCTGTTGGAACAGGGCCAGAGGAGAGACACAAAGGTGATCTGAGGGCTGGAGCCCCTCTGCTGGGAGGACAGGCTGAGAGAGTTGGGGGGGTTCAGCCTGGAGAAGAGAAGGCTCCGGGGAGACCTTATTGTGGCCTTCCAGTCCCTAAAGGGAGCCTACAGGAGAGCTGGGGAAGGACTTTTTACAAGGGCATGTAGTGACAGGACGAGGGGGAGTGGCTTCAAACTGGAAGAGGGGAGATTTAGATTAAATATTAGGAAGAAATTTTTCACTCTGAGGGTGGTGAGGCACTGGAATAAGTTGCCCAGAGAAGTTGTGGAAGCTGCATCCCTGGAGGTGTTCAAGGCCAGGCTGGACGGGGCTTGGAGCAACCTGGGCTGGTGGGAGGTGTCCCTGGCCATGGAAGGGGGTTGGAACTCGATGATCATCAAGGTCCCTTCCAACCTAAACCGTTCTATGATTTTATGATTATTGGCTCAGATGTTCAGTGTCACCAGGAGACCAGACCCCACCCCTGGGACCCAGAGTTAGGTGACCTAGAGGCTGTGCATGGTTGCAGTGGACCTCCTGAACTCTGAGAGTGGCTCAGGCCATCTATGCAGCTCTAACCATGAACAGTAAGAGAAATAGGAACTCTTGGGTGAGGGTACAAGCTGCACTGGAGAATGTCCCCAAGTCCTTTTTTTTTTTCTTTTCCCCTCTTTCTCCTTCATTATTTTGTTCTTTCATCCTTTTATGTTTTATGTAATGGTTCTAAATGTTTCATTGTTAGTTCTATTCAAACATAATTTTGCTCAACGCAAACAGATGACCACAAAATCCCATCATTTGAGATGTAATGTTCACTGTAATAATAGCTACATCATGTAACTTGTGACAGTGATGGTCCTAGCTGTCATATTAGGAGAGACGCAGCAATGTGACAGGGACTGGGTTTTTATTCTGGTAAAAGAAAAAGCTATAAAAAAACACGTGTCATGAATTCACATCATTTGAGTAATTTCACAGAATTACCAGAGAGAAAGTTAACCCCTTCGGACCTAGAAAAGAGGCATTTGAAGTAAGACGCGTATTTGACACCTCAAGACACCAGTCTAGACCTCAGAGAATCTAAAATAGCGGTTTCAAATTCTGAAGTATAGGTATCATGTCCAAAAATGGGCTTGATTATGGAATGAGCTTCCAGAGGAAAATGGACAAAGCCGAAATCTGACCAATTTAGGAAATTGCTGTAGCTCCATCCTCTTATGCAGCACTGTGGAAAAACGAAATTTGCTTTCAGCCACACTGGCAATAAGCACACGTGGACTCACCTCACGTGGGATTCTGCGTACACCAAAAAGACAAGAACCAGAAACCCCACAGGGACTTGGAGTTCGCTAATCTACTTTACATTTCAGATGTTCTGATACCATGGTGATGGGCAACAGTAGAAAGACCTAAAATAGAGTATAAGTGTTTTCAACAGCTTTTCTTACTAAGTGCACTTCATACTATCATGAGAAAGTCCTGTTGATTTTTTTCCTCTTTCTTCCACTTCAAATAAATTGTCTAGTACCTAAAAGGTCATTTTGAAGAACTTTGCTTTTCTATAAATTACTGGGTTTTGTAAAAACACTGAATATAAGTGACAATCTCTTGTCTGTCTGTATTTAGCATCTTACTTTTAGACTCCTAAGAGAGAGCCTTTAACAATTTTCTCAAAAGGATATGGGGTGAGGGAGAGAAAGGGAGGGGGAAGATAATGTACCGCATTTTCTTTCTGAATTTTCTGTGTATCTTGGACAAGAAAGGAATGAATATCCCAGAATAATTAGTGTAATGATAATAAAGAAGGCTGCGAAAAGCCTTATCTTCTAAAAAACGTGTTTGTTGTTTCTCTCTGCAGGGTGTTGTAAATGGCACCCAGTCTGGTGTGTGTGCAGCTTTTTGATAGAGTTGCATTTGAATAGAAAGCGGCGAGTTTTGTGGGATTTTACTGATGTGTAATAACTTTTTTTCCTTGTCTTCTGGAGCTAATCCTATGCCTGACTTCAATAATTTTGAAGGTATTTGAGATTTGTATGTTACTTGATGGGGCTCAGTTTATTAACACTTCTGTCTACTTAAATCCACTACACGATCCCAGCAGTGACAAACTGGCAACCACAATTATTGCCGATAATTGAGAGGTGACACTGCACATGTAGGGCTGGCTCTCAACCTGCTCCAGACAATGGAGCCTCTGTACAGAACAGTGGGGCTTTTAAAGGCTAAATTTAAAGTCAAAACATATCACTATCTGTTACAGAGGCATTCTGTGCGTGTAGGATGTGCTAAGCCTCTTGCAGAAGCAAGTCTCCTGCCTTTCATTTCTTTTCATACCTTCCTCTTCCCTGTTTTCCCTTTACCTGTCAGTTTTGCTCTCTGTGCTTTAGATAACTTTCCCTTCCTTCGGTGCCGCTGTGATGCTCAACGGCCCATTCTGATGCAATATTTAGGTGCCTCCTGGCTGTGGTTTAAAAGTTGCTTTAACGTTTTCTGCACTTAAGTAGATTTTTCTTATAGCCCGACATTTCTCAGTTCTTAGCTCCGTAGGCTCCTGCAGTTAAAACTTCCAGAGCTGTACCGAAGCCCCAGATCTCAGTGGCTCATATCCCATTTTCAGCATCGGGTATTTTTATCCGGTAGTATCTTGTCTTTTTGCATCATTCAGTGGTGTTGGTACTAGTTCCTTCTTATTTTTCAGTGTTAAATGGCAGTAGGAGGAAGATGAGCATGTATATAGAGCAATTGCTACATTACCTTTTTGGGTGCGTAAAAGAGTGGTGTGAGATTCAGGCTGAGTGTGGGGCCGGGTTTCAATCTGCGCTGGGAGGAGAAGTCGAAAAGACTCTGAGGAAGCAGGAGGATCATTTCTGTTGCTTCTGTTTCACATCTAGCGAATGTCCTTGGTTTTCCATCTCCTACTGAGGTCCAGGAAAGAGTAGAACGAGAGCTCTCAATGCCTACTTGAGATTATTCCGTTTCAGATGTTACTGAAGCACTGCATAAATTGCTCCTAAGAAAGCACAGGATCACTTGACCTTTTAGACGCTCGCAGCGACTGCTTTGTCATCTGCTCTTCATTATAATACCATTAAGATAACTATGAAGGTTGTAGTATGATCTGCTGCTCCAACATTTGGGGCAGTGCCCTACTTGCTTTCAGGCCTGTCAGTCTCGGCAGGCGAGGGGAGATCTCTGGGGAAATACTGCGGCTCGGACTTCATTGGACTAATCTGCACTGCGATGGAGTCTTTGCATTGCTTTCCAGGGACTTTGCTTCAGACCTTCGACTGATGCAATTTGTGATTTTTAGAAAGTGGGGGGGATCTGTATGAATTACAGTTTGCGTTTCTTTCTGGCGCGCACCCGTTCGCAGGGTCTCGCAGCCATGGCGATAAAATGCCAGGTATTGATTTATCCGTGCCAAACCAGGTGGGGTCGGGTGTATCAGTAACCCATTTCTTACCGAAAAGGAGGTGAGAAAGATTAAATGGTTTCTTCCGTTTAACGCGTACAGGATAAAGCACTGCTGGAAAAGGCAGCTCAGCTGATGTTGATGACGACTTCATCGCTGCTCAAAGGTGTGGTCCTTCTCCATCCTTTCTGTCCTCCTGGTGAGGCCCCAGCCCAGCTAAACGCTTGAGAAGCCCATTGAGCTTTCTGAGCAGCAGAACACCATTATTTTCCCTTGGTTAGCTTTACGCAGCAAAGAGAGCTGCAGGATGAGGGGAGGGTTGAAGGAGAATGGGCAGGTACCTGGGCAGGGGATGGCCATGGAGGGCATAACCACTTTTTCCAGCGGCAGCAAGCGCTTAGAGTGGGCCACGCCACAACTGTGCCGCACTGCCAGCATCAAGAGCTGGATGGTCTTCTCCTATCCGCTGTCTTTCCCAAAATTCAGATAGAAAGAATTGCTTTATGGGAGGCATCTGGCTTGGGTGAAGAAATAGGTCAGCACCATGACCCAGCTCTTTCTCCATCTTGGCATCTCGTGGTACGTGAAGAGTCACGCAAAAGCCTTGTTACCTGGTGTCTTGACTTGTCCTTGAATTGCTGCGCTGCCTGTGGAGTAATTGCTATTTACCGCCGGTGGAGCAGCCCCCCTCTCTACGCTGTTGCTCGTGAGGTCACTCAGACCCTCGGGGAAGTTCCATTCAAATACATGGAAAAACTTCTTTCCGGTTGGGGTGGCAGAGCAGTGGCACAGGCTGCCCAGGGGGGTGGGGGCGTCCCCTTCTCTGGAGACTTTCAAGACCCGCCTGGATGCAGTCCTGAGTGATGTGCTCTGGGCAATCCTGCTTTGGCAGGGGAGTGGGACTAGATGATCTCTAGAGGTCCCTTCCAACTGAAAATTCCGTGATTCCCTGATTCCGTGAACCTGTGCGGCTGGGTCAACGTGAGGCACGAGCCCCTGGGAGCCCACAGCCCCCCCGGTCCTCCCCTGCTCCTCTCCCACCTCGCACAGGGCCACGGCAGCACCGGGCAACCCACCCAGCACGCACGCCGGCTCCTCTCCCTTCGCTCCCCAGGGTGCGAGACGGCTTTCTGGCAGTACGTTTCCCGAGATGGCATATTTGTAATCGATTGATTCCGCACTGGAAGCACACCCATCATTCTTGGCAACATATGGCGACTAATCTGTCCTTAAGCAGTTAATTAGGCACCATTTGTATGCACATGTCGCCCTTTGCACGCTGAAGCGGCTGCGGTTCCTGTAGGAAGCTGTTTGTTCGGGGCTGTCTTTCTCCTTCCTTTGTGTGGAAAAAAAAGAGGTTTCATACTCATTTCTTTGCGCATGTTCTTTTTAAAGAATAAAAGTAATGAGGTGGTGCGCTGGGGTAAGAGAGTGATGCGGTCTTTAGGGTGCTGGGCGCAGGTTGAGGCGAGCAGGGGCTCAGCTTTTGGCTGTCTGTGGTTGCAGGGGTAACGGTGAATTTGGCAGGAATTGCCCTCCCCGCGCACTGAGGAGGGGCAGGAATGGGGTGCCTTGGCTGAACCGGTCAGGCGAACTTATTCAGAAGGCACTTGCATCTTAAATGCAATTTGCTAGGCAGCATTATTAATTTCTGGATTTAAGAGCACTCATCTACTGTATTTAAAACTTAAAAGATGTTTGTGCTTGGTCTTAACAAAAAAAAAAAAAAAGGGAAAATAAAATTACACAGTGTATTTTGGGAACTGCATTTGTTTTACTGGCCCGTATTAGTTTACTGCTCACATTGCTGACCATCATCCAGGGCACTATGTGAAGCCGTTTTATAGAGGGAGAAATAGGTATTGCTGCAGCCTGCAGGTGTCTGAAAACTTTTCCAAAAAAAAAAAAGAAGAGAGGGGAAATAAAAAATGAACCATCCACTACAGGAGGCAGACTGTGTGACACAGGAATTACAATACCCTTCACATATTGTTACCATTAATTGTTTTGTATTACAATCATTCCTGCAACCCCCAAATCAGAGCTCTTTTTATGTCGGGCACCCTCCAGGCCATCCCACGAACACGGTCCTCATAGTGGATATCAAAGGCTGTGGAAGTTTGGGACTGGAATTGTTCTTGCTTTTCTGTTCTGAATGGGGAGGTACAGGAAGGGTAAATTGAGCTCTGGGGTAAAAATGGGGTCTGGATTCTTGAATGTCAGAGCCAATGCTGCAGCGAAAAGGGATCTTTCTTCCCTCGCTGAATTTCTAGTTTAGTATCTGGTGTCTGACATCCGGATGGCATTCTAACAACTTCAGAGGGAAAAATGTGTAATGGACAATCAATAAACTCTTTGTTGGGGAAATTTTCTCCTACCAGAATGATAGAATCAGGAACTGAAAAGGCATGGGAAGACAGTTCAGAGCTGTTCATCAATTATCACTGCTATTTAGTTTCTTGAAATTGGAACGGAAAACTCGGTGCCTGAGTTGGTTTGAAGACACAGAAAGTGCGTGTTGTTCCATTACCTCCAACTTTGGTAAACTCCTTGTAAGTCTATGACAAATTACTAATCAGTCTGCAATTTTTCATACCCGTCTTGTCTCTATTTTGCCGTGCTTTGGTGTGATTACGGCATATTCTATCTCACAGCATCTTGTAAATGACATACCCGCCTTACTGAACGCGGTGTTCCCTCCGGCGTTTGATGAGCCGAGTCCCACCTCGGGCGCTTGCGTGCGGCTGAGCGGAGTACGCGCGTGCGAGGGCTGAGCTCTCCCCGCTCCCGCGGGGCGGGAGGCGGATTGCTGAGGTCAGGCTCATCGCTAAAAGTCTCTGAATCCCCCCTCCCGAGTGAGCTGGAATTTCTCCCATTCATAATAAGTGCAGTTGTGTAGTGTGTCAAATAGCTTCAGACTTTCCTCTAGTGTTTGCTGTCTAATATTAAGTTTTAATGTCCTTTTCCTTTAGAAGTGAGTATAAATGCACTAACTAGAAATAACACACAGCAAAAGCAATGCTGTAACATGACTGGTTTGCTTAATCTGTCCGTGAGTGACACTTTCCCCCATCACCAGCCTCGTTAACCCAATCTAATTTTTCTTTCCCACTGTGATTGCTTTTTTGTCGTATACAGCTGATAAATTCCATTCTTTCAGTCTAATACATCACAGATTTCTGGACGAGTTCTTCAGGATCCTTCTGAGGAAAGCCTGAGCCCCAAGGTGCAGCAAGAGCAGGGGCAGCCGTGTGAGGGCTTTTCATGATTATTACTCCATTGCTACTCACGAGCCCCACCTGGATCCGGGTCCTGTTGAATTGGGTCCAATACCCAATAACCAATATCCTGTGACAGAAGGGCATTGCCCCCTTCTGTGAAGTCTTTACAGACTTTTCCCCCAAGAGGGTTAAAGTGTAGTGAAAGATAAAGTGATGGGAAATCCACCGAGGCCAATTGCTTTGAAGTTTCTAGAAGAGCGAGTTACAAATAATAAGGGAAAAAGCAGCAAGCGACCAACCAACATCACAAGGTGCCTTCACGTACCAGGCACAGATAAATGAGATAGAAAGCTTTTATTTTTATTTTTTTTACAGCCGTCATTGCAGTGTCTCCTGGCTGCTGTGGGAGCAGCTGACTTACTGCACCAGTTAACAAATGGGACAGGTTTGCTGCCTTTCGGAGACGCGGGTGTGCAGGCGTAGCCCCAAGGCTGGCCACCGTAATGGGCTCTCTGCTCTCCATCGCACTTATGCGAGAAGGTCCTGTGTAGGACAAATGGATGATGCCAATGGCAAAGAGTTTGCTGGTTTGGCTGTTTTGCCCTTGGGAATCTGAAGGGGTGGGAAGGTTGTGATGTTGGCTGTGGGGATAAAGCCTTAGAAAGTGAAAGGTGGCAAAAAGGCATGCAAGGAGCAGAAGGTCCTCAGGGCCACAGAGAACAGTGCAAAATCAAGAAACCCTCAGTCATGGTAGGAGTCACTGCACAAAGGAGACTGAGTGATGAAATAAGTCTTGTTTGCCACACTCCTGCAGGGATGAAGACGCGTTTGAAGGAGTTTTGAAGTAACCCAGCCCCCAAGTGAAGGAGACAGTCAGCTGGGATTAACGTAGTGATGGCTATTTGTGTGCCAAAGTGACATAAGGATGAAGCTAAAAGGCCAGAAGCTCAAGAGAGAAGTGGACTTTGTGTGTCAGCTGGGAGAAAAAGAAAAGTGAGAAAGAAGAAAGGAGGGAAAAGGTGGCAGGGGCGAGGGAGTTGAGACTTGCTACGACTTGAAAAAGGCATTAGAAGTGCTACTACATTAAATGAAGGAGGGCATCAAGGGGGAATATTTTGCTTTTTCAGAAGTTTTGAAGGAACTGCACTAATAAAGTAAGGTGAGCACACAAGGTCAAGGAGGCCAAAAGTGAGCAATGAGACAGATTTACTGTTCTGACAGATACATGGCTCTCCACCTGCCACGGCCCAGATGTGGGACAAAGACCTGAAGTAAGAGGCATAAGATAAATAGCTGTGCAGGAAGGCTTTAAATTACAAGGGATCAATTTCTCTGACATAAATAAAGTTTCTTTAACCTCAATTCCCCCATGAGTCAGCATTTCCAGCTGGAAATGATTTATACACACAAAAATGAGATATTAGAGACGTGATTGTGAGTGGAGAATGTAAATTTAAGAAAATCAGTACTTAGCTGGGAAGGATGGAATAAGATGCAACAATTCGGTAATTAAACAGGACTATAGAGTCATTAGCCAGTGAGCAGGGCAAAATTCACAATGCGTTGTCCCCCAAATTTATGGTTCCAAATTTCCTGACTTCAAGGAAAGTCTCTGCTCGTTCTGCTTCTGTTAAAGGTAAGATATGCTTTAAGCCGTGCTCTCAAGGGACTGCACTTTCCCAGCCTCGTACAGATCTACCCTCCTCCGCAGAAGTGTGGAATGATGACTCTTGCCTATTAACCCATGAACTTGGCATGAGCAGGGACTGACCTCCGCTGTGCTACCACTTAAGTTATCCAATTTTGTCTCGTTTGCACACATAATTTGCTGCCAAGGTGACATTATTGAGTGCTCATGATGATGAGGACATGTTATTGAGGGCAAGGGGAAAAAAGTAAACACGGGCTGGAAATCTGAGCCTGGAGATAAAGTAGGTTGAAGGCACAATGAAGCACACCCCAAAGGTAGTTGTAGGGTAGGGCTGCTTTGGTCACTGGTTGAGATGCCTGTAGGTCATAAATCCACGTATGTCAAACTGCTTGTATGATATCGACAGCCTGTGTTTAGAAACCCTGCTAGAGGTTTGTTTAGGATGGGGTTTTTGCCCTGTAGGTTTCGTTTGGTTTATTATTATTAGTAGTAGTAGTAGTATTAGTAGTAGTATTAGTTTGGTTTTATTGTTGTATTTTTCCTTGCTTGTTTTTATTCTTCAAAACTGGAAAAGGACCGATGCAGCTCCCCCAGACCACCAACTGTCCCAGGACCAGTTCAGACTGAGTGTGTAATCAAATCGGTTTTTCTAATACTTGTGCTCTAAGATATTTTTTACTTAATATTGCACCCATAAAAGCCTCGACTATTTTAGGTAATCCTTACACCTAGCCAGCTTTCTCACCTTCGTACTTCTTATACATCCTCCCATAACCTGGTCTGGAAATGCTTTCAGCCGCAGTGCTATTCTCCGCTGCTCGGATGGTCCTGGGGAGCCGGAGGCTGCACACACCTGAGTGTGGCTGCGGTGGCAGCATCTCTTATTCATGTATTGAGCAGAAATCTTGCTCAGATGCAGCTTGAGGATGTCTAAAGTGTGAACTGTGCCATAACCAGTACAAGAAGATGCACCATGATGCAGTTTTTGTTCTGTAGCTCAGACGAACAGATACTGCATCGAAGAGGGCGATACCTGCGGTAGGGTGGGTGAGAAAGGCTCCGAAGCTGTCTCTGCCGAAGCACTGGTTATGACTGGGCGTACCTGAGTGGGGAAGGAATGAGCACACTGTTTCAAGCATCGACCAGCTGATAGCCAAGCAGTGGTAACCCTTCAAATGCACGTTCCTAGCTAGTTGTTACTGCAAAGTAAACCATGCAATTTTGCTCTATATCCATTTGGTTTAAAGGTCACTCTTTCCTGTTTATCGTGTTTCAACTATATCTATATATTTATAGCCTTTAGAAACCAAAAAACATCTTTCAGCCTCAATGGTCCCAAGTGACAGAAAGCTTCGGAGAAATTTCTGCTCGCTGCTCACGTGCTGCCGTGATTGGGAATGGCGGGAGGTCAAGACAAGCAAACGGGACACAGAGAAGCTCACAGGAACTGCTGGGCTTGAACCTCCCGGTGCGGTCTCAAGGTCCGAAATCACAGCTGCGTCTCACGACTCATGCTCGCAGCCCTGGTAAGTCCCAGGCACTTCTGGGCAAGCGGTCTCCTGGAAGCGGGGAAAAGGAGGGGACAAGGACAGGAAAGGCTAAGATTGACCTGCCATTTTTGTATCACTTTGAGCTATAAAAATGAATGGGGGGAAAATGCCTATTTTAAAATGCTGAAATAAGTCTCGATAATTTTCTATGTTTCTCTTCATTTTACAACATTAGCTGTGAGTACTTTTAATGAGTCTTTTTATGAAAACCTATTGTGGTGGTGGGGGAAGTTATTAAGCCTTCCACAAAGGGATTTTACGGTTTTAATTATAAACAGGTAATGGAGTCTATGTAAAAATTACCTTTTGACTTTGCAATAAAACCCATTTCCCCCTAAGGTAAGAACTCCATAAAGAGTGAATTACACGGCAAGGGAATGGAGAAGTCAGCACCGAAATCACACAGTGCCTACACAACGGCAGGTTTCGAGCAGCCCTAGGGGTCCATCGACCTTAGTCTGCACGTCTGTCTGTCCGCTGCAGGCCAGGGAAACCGCAGAGGACAATGCAAGGTTGGCCTCAGGACTTCTTTAACTTTCTTAATGGTCACGTACAGACCACCCAAAAACCACAGGCTGGAGACTGATGCGCAGTGGAGGACTATAACAGCTCAGCTGCTTCCCTTTGAGCTGCACAGTGAGCTGTCGTGGTTGGAAAGGTTCACTTTGTTTGGGTGTTTTTTGGTTTTTTTTGATGGATGATATTCCTAGACTAATCGAGCCTGGCTTTCTGGCTGGGCTTTGCTCACTCTGCGGCAGGAATCGCTTGCATCTCAGCCATGGAGAAAGCCCCTGTTTAGGAAAAGCTTTCTTTTCAGTGATTTTCGTCACAAAGAAATAAGACTTTTCTGCTAGCCATATTCTCACAGAATCAAAGAATCATAGAATGGTTTAGGTTGGAAGGGACCTTGAAGATCATGGAGTTCCAACCCCCTGCCATAGGCANCAGGTTGCCCAAGGCCACCTCCAGCCTGGCCTTGAACACCTCCAGGGATGGGGCCTCAACAACCTCTCTGGGCAACCTGTGCCAGTGCCTCACCACCCTCACAGTGAAAACCTTCTTCCTAATGTCTAATCTAAATCTACCTTCTTCCAGTTTGAAGCCATTCCCCCTCGTCCTATCACTACATGCCCTAGTAAAAGTCCTTCCCCAGCTCTCCTGTAGCCCCTTTAGGTACTGAAAGGCCACAATAAGATCTCCCCGGAGCCTTCTCTTCTCCAGGCTGAACAGCCCCAACTCTCTCAGCCTCTCCTCATAGGAGAGGTGCTCCAGCCCTCGGACCATCCTCGTGGCTCTCCTCTGGACCCACTCCAGCAGGTCCATGTCTTTCTTATGCTGGGGACTCCAGAGCTGGATGCAGTACTGCAGGTGGGGTCTCACGAGAGTGGAGGAGAGGGGCAGAATCACCTCCCTCGCCCTGCTGGCCACACTTCTGATGCAGCCCAGGATGCGGTTGGCCTTCGGGGCTGCGATGGCACATTGCTGGCTCATGTTGAGCTTCTCGTCGATCAGCACACCCAGGTCCTTCTCCTCAGGGCTGCTCTCCAGCCATTCCCTGCCCAGCCTGTATTTGTGCTTGGGATTGCCCTGACCCAGATGTAGGAGCTTGCACTTGGAGAGGTTGGTCAAGGTATGAGCCGGCAGTACGGCAGTAACTACAAGCCACCCTTTTCCCTGTCTGGAAGGGACACTCTTGTGTTTTGCCTCCCGATGTGAAATGCACGTCTTTCTGATTATGAGAGGAGGCATTTTCTTGGCACGGAGACCCTGTGCTGGCGTTCAGCGCTGAGCTCAGCTGTGCTGCTTCTGCAGACTTCTTATGACCTTGAGTAAGTCACTAAATTTTCCTTTGCCTCCTCATTTCTCCCCTCTTCCTTCCTGTCCGCAAGGAGGTCAAGTCTTTGATGAATGGGTTGTCTTTTAGCATAAGGTCAAGCGATCCAAAGAGACTGAGTTACTGTGACTTAATGAGTTAATTACGTCACTTGTCTGTCAGCAAGAACTGACTGTACGTGTGCTCTTGGCTGACTCCTGCTAGCAAATAGCTCGTCGCTTTAAAACACCATAAATAGAGTTACTCCAGCCAAGATTCCGCTGCATTCGAAATTAGGAAATAAAGAAAGGTTCCTGAAAGCAAAGACTCTGAAATAAAAACATTTATAGAAAACGTGAAACCTCTTTTTTTTTTTTTCAGAGCACGACCCTGGTGTCCAAACACGCTCACGTCCCCCTTGCAGCAGAGGTCAGCGAGGCAACGGCAGGACCTTGTCTTGCAGCCAGACATCTCCGTGGGGACATCAGGTAAGTCGTGCTCTTGGGCCAGCGGTGCACAAGCAGCAAAACTACCAATTCCACAACAAAACCGGGCCAGTGGCTGGAAGCCGGCCGAGTGGCGACCCTTTGAGAGAGACGAGCCAGCGCCGTGCCGATGGGCTGTTGGCAGCGCTGGCTGGCAGGGAGCAGCGGTGTCACCCACGGCCACCGTGTGAGTGGCACCGTTGCGAGACCTCAGGCTCCTTCCAGGCCTCTGGGTGTTATTATAACACTCCAGTCCAGACCAGCTCTCTATGCCACCTACTAGAAGCGGCTAGTTATGTGACGAAGTTAATACGCGGTTGGTCGGTATCAGTTTTAATTGCCGCCTTTGAGCTGGGAGACTGAGAAAGAAAGAGGTGAAGAGGAAAAAAGCACAGCACCGCAGACTGTACTTTGCAGTCTTTTAGCTCTCCCTGTATATCATTTATAAGGATATATAGACTGTTATGGCTCATCTGTATCCCTCTAATCATTAATGAGGTGCCTTTCATGCCCTAAAGTTAAAGTCGTAAAAGTAAAGTGTGTTTTCTACTGCAGGTCCATTTCAGTTCTTTATACAAATGTCCCAGTGCCCTTTATAATGTATTTGCTATAAATCTTGACAGCATTATTTGTTTTGTTTTTCTATCTAAATGCAGTGCTGAGTGGAAACAGCCTCATTATCTCCCTATTTCTAAAGAGAATTCGCTGTCTTTGAAAGGTGCTATATTAACAGCCCTAGAGATAGAAATCCCTGTACGTACAGAAGAGGCACAGCCCAGGCAGGCGAGTCGAGCCTCCCCCTTCCTCGCTGGTGTGCTGGAAGTGATGAATGAGCGGTACTTCACTTATCTGTCCCGGAGTTGTGGGTTCAGCAGCGAGCAGGCTCATCCACGTCTCGCCTTCTCCCTTGCTGAACGCAGTGCCAGATGAAAGATTTTACCACATCTAGGGAAACAAAAATTGGCTTTTTTATAAACTAGGCTCCCTCTTTTTTGACTTTGAGACAGTTAGCTTGTAACAAGCTGAGCCTTGTTCTCTTTTTTGTAATAATATTGATTGCAGTCGTGTCTGACAGTTAACCGAGTCCCCACTGTAGTCGACTCTTGGTTTTTTTGGGGTCTCACTCTGACGGTGTTTTTGTGGCTGTTTCTGATCCTTCTTTACTTTCCTGCATTTCAATTTTAAACTCTCCAGCAAGCTACAGTCCTACCAGTCAGCATCCGTAACCCTGCTGCAGTGTCGAGGAGACCCTCGAGGCCACGTTCTCCCGCCTGGGGAGCGGCCAGCCTGCGCGCCTGTACCACCACTGCTGCTTCAGTCGGCTGAAGTTTCCCTACAGCTGTCTTGAGTCGGGGCGTACAGTTTGGTTTCAGGGAGGTTTAACTCAACTTACATCAGTGTTTTAAACAGCGTGAGGAAAGAAAGGTTGGTTACCCATGATTCATAAGATCTAGCCCAGAATTTAAGTGCCACATTGAGGTCTGTAACCTTTTGCCATGCCTTTCCTCCCTTTTTGGGCAGTCTCTGGTTAATACGCTGCCAGCCCTGACTCCTCAGGATAGCAGACACGAGGCGGCCCTGTACACCCCCCGTGATGCCTCACGAGATAATGAAGCAGGACAGTTCACTGAGAAACTCCATTGGGAAGCAGGTGGACATGCAGTTCCTTTTCATATCCCAGATTTCTTCATAAAAACTTCGTTTCATGGTGAGAAAATAAGTCTGCTACCAAAAAAAGTGTTAGTGAGAGAATGGGAAAAACAGAGAGTACTAAGTAGGTGGGATTTAAGGAATGTGAGACCATTTTTACTTTCTCCACTGCTAAAACCTGCCTTTCTCCAAGACAGGAGCGGCTCTGTCAGCCCAGCTGCATCTTCACGGCACGATAAGGAGTGCTGTAAGCCCCCGAGCCTCCATAAAGCCTTCACAGAATTGCTTGTGGTTGTCTATTCAGATGGAGCCGATAGCTAATCTCCTTCCTGCACATACCCACGTGCACTCACACACACACACACACACACACACACGGCCTCTTTCATGATCCTCCACTACTTCAGAGACCCTTCATAAGTGCATTTTGGGTGTCGTTCAAGGTCCTTTGAAACCAAGGAGGGTCTGTCTTTTGGCTTCAGTGGGCTTTGGCTATGGGGCTTATCCTCGTTTTAAAGCAGGCTTCTTTGCTTAAGAAACTCCTCTGAAGATTCTCAGAAAAGGTTAAAATGATGTTTACACCTCAGACCTCTGCCTGGGAGGTACGATGCGATCATATATCAGCATCAGTTCCACGTTACAGATGTTTAAAGAGTTAAAATGTGGCAAGTGATTTTTCTAAAAACTCCTGTAACAAAGTCCAGTTCAACGAACCGCTAATGAATATGTTTAAATCTTGTTAATCTCCCTGGGAATCCGCTACGTGTTTCGCTGAATCGCAGCCAAAACACAGACCTCCCACTTACCCACTAGAAAGGGCTGGATTCGTTTTCTCTTTCAACGCATATACCAGAGGTTTTAAAAACTTAGTTGTAAGTGTGCAGGGTCATGTACCACAGCGTCGCGTAGCTGGAATCTGTTTTTATACGAGCTCTCCGCTACGTGTAGTATATAAAAATCAGTAATCACACCATATGCTTTTCCTCTCATTCTCAGTCATGGTTGGTTCAAAGGAATGCAGGTGGATCGTTGCTTCGCGGGACGTGCCGGGTGAGCAGGCAGGAGGGAAGGCACTTCACCGCGCCATGGGGACTGTTTGCACCGTCTCAAAGGGCTTCCGCGCCTCGGAAAACATTTTTGCACCAGACAATATTTCTGTCACCAAAACGTACTTACCTAGTTTGATCTTGGCAATGAAGCACCGCAAAGGTTTTGCATAGGTATCGTCGAAAAATAAATCTTGATGGGGAAAAAAGTGTTCAGAGAGGATGTTTTCCTTTGTCCTCCATCTGCCGATCCTCCTGCTGACAGCAGCCCAGCTCATCCGGAGTCCTCTCCTTTGCAGACAAAGGATGGCCCAGAAACCCTGCTCATAAGGTCTAGTGAGAGGCAAATCTCTTTTTTTTATTTGGAATTATGCTGTCTGTCCCTTTCTCTTTATTACGGTGAGGGAAGTTAACCCCGTGCATAGAAGTGGAGTCCATAGTTTATCTATTCCAGCACTCCTACCCAGGTACATCCCCAAGTGAGGATTTTTCGGCAGACGGGAGACGCAGCGCTAGGCTTTTTTTCTTAATCTCGCTCTTCCCTTTCAAATCACCTGACATCCAAAGCAAAACATATCTTTCATAAAAATGGATGTTTACAACTAATGGGCGTAATTTTTAAAGCAAAGCAATTGCCAGAGACTGCTGAATGGTGCACCAGATACGGAAGTTTTTCACGGCTTTGGAGCTAATGAGTTGTAGACATTGGCAAATACTGACTTTTTAAATTAGAGCTACTATAGTTCAAAGAGACAGATGGCTTTATTTATGAAAAGGGATTTAAGGACCACACAGAGAAGACTCCACAGAAAGACAATGTGTTGTCGGAGACCATATATCATAAAATGTGATATTTAAAACAGTTCAAATTTCAATTCCCTTTTCCTCATTGCCAGCCAAATCTAATGCAGCTGCTTTTTTAAAATCAGGAACGTTTGTTCTTCAGTTTTCTGTAATGAAATAAAAACAAACACAAAACAAGAGGAGTCTTTGAGAGGTCACCTTCAGAGCTGGAGATACTGTAGAGTTCACCCCGGGCCTGATTCAAAAGCCTTTGAACTCATTTCTGTTAATGCCTGTGTGCATCTCTCTCTTACTGTCTCTTCCAATACCCATTCTCATTCAATACCCATCGTGTCAGACACTGGAGACTTAAATTTAGTGATCAATACTTTGACTTGTTTCCAGTTCTTCTTATGCAACTTTGCAGATATCTGGAGCACAGAATTCCTTGGCAGAAAGGTGGTGGCGACAGTTTGCCAGCGTTGTACTTGGCCATCACTTTAAAATTCAAATCTGATCGTAGGTTTAGATGGCGCAGAGTTACTGAGATTCCAGTTGCTGTTTTTCAGCAGAACTCGGAGCAGTAATGGGTAACGATATGTGGTGGTGGGAGCAGAGGAGGGGTAAAGCCATTCTTGTTCAGAAGCAGCTGCCCAGCGACATATCACACAGGGGAGGTCAGAAACTGGTACAGAACGGAGTAGACATTGAGAGCTTTTTCATTCATCCACAAAACATCCAGAGCTGCACCAGGTTGGACAGAATCAAATGGAAAGAGCCCCGCGAGAGACACTGCTTCCGTGTGGAGAGGCGGGGGATGCGATAGTACAGGGATGGGCAGTAGTGTAAAACCCGTGCTTGATTTCAAACGAGGATCACATCATAACCCAGAATNGTACAGGGATGGGCAGTAGTGTAAAACCCGTGCTTGATTTCAAACGAGGATCATAACCCAGAACGATACCTGGCTGTTCCTGCTCCGAGGGGACCAACTCCTTGTAGGGGAAGATGTTCCTCTGCTGCTGCTGTTATTTTCTTTCCGAGCTTTAAGAACAACTCCGACAATCCCTTTCCTGTCAGCACAGCGTACGTCTCCTCTGCTCTGCTGTTATTTGAACAGAATACAGAATGGAAGCAATTTCCAGAAAGCACAGCAAATATTAAGACATGCAGAAGCGCAGGGCTCAGGGAAGAAATATCCCAGCGGTTACTTGGCTCTCCTGAATATGGTGTGGCAGCTCAAATATTCATCAAGTCTGGACTGCTCTGAACGAGGAGGCAAATTCTGGACACAGCCAGTGTGCTGTGATGTGAAATGCAGTGTGTGGCTGNGAAGCAATTTCCAGAAAGCACAGCAAATATTAAGACATGCAGAAGCGCAGGGCTCAGGGAAGAAATATCCCAGCGGTTACTTGGCTCTCCTGAATATGGTGTGGCAGCTCAAATATTCATCAAGTCCAGACTGCTCTGAACGAGGAGGCAAATTCTGGACCTTTAGTTATATGAGGGGAGTAGTTTATATGCCTTGCAGCCTTCAGACGTCAGTGTTACTTCTACATTTGCTTGGTTTGGTGCCTACATCTCCTGCAAAGCTGGGACTCCCTGCGTCAGAGTCTCTGGCGCTTACGTGGCTGTTTGTGGCTGTTTGAATGTCCAAGATAATTCGTGTAGATTGTCTTCTGTTCTCTGGAGTATGGGAACAACATTGAGGTAGTGGTGTGAGTCCTGCAGAGGACACCAAGGGAGTCAGGAAGTTTTGAAATTTTCATCTGTTGAGACATCCAAATCTCAACAAGTCCCTGAGCGACACAGGGTGACAGAGCACTGCACAGGCTGCCCGGGGACGTGGGGGAGTCCCCTTCTCTGGAGATTTCCAAGCCCCGCCTGGATGCGTGATGTGCTCTGGGCAATCCTGCTTTGGCAGGGGAGTGGGGCTAGATGATCTCTAGAGGTCCCTTCCAACTCTGAAAATTCCCTGATTCCGTGACACGCACTGATTCAGCCTGCTTTGAGCAGGGTGTGGGACCAGGGACCTCCAGAGCTCCCTTCCAGCCAGTGTGCCGCTGTGAAATGCAGCGTGTGGCTGAATTTTGCCAGCTGGCTGTCCTGAAGAGTGTACACCAACACAAGAAAAGCTGCTGGAGTTCTGCTGGTAACCTGTTCTAGGTAAGGAGGGATTATTTTCTCATCCTAACCTGACTTCCTGTCAGCCAAGCGCAGGACTACCTTCAGCCATCAGTTTACAACGTTACCTTTCCCATGTCACCTGGCAGATGTGTCTTGAAGAAAGCATCTATAGAGCAGAGACTGGAGCTTCTGTGCCAACTGAACCCTCAGCCTCCTAATAGCAAAGGAGCTGTCGATGTCCTCACAGTGACATCTGTGCACCCAGGAGGAGATGGTGGCCACCACTGCGCGTTCATGCAGAACCTGGAGTGTGACCATGTCATCTTCAAGCTGTGGTTGTAGCTGGAGCCACCATCCACAGGCAAGTGCCTGAGGCCAAGCAAAGAACTGGTTCCTATTTTAGAAGAGCTCATTCTGTCAGGCTTACCGGCTGCTCCAACAACGTTTGCATTGGTGGGTTTGAGCTGGAAGATCTTCATTCTCAATCTCCTGCTTTCCTTATAGTTAGCATGATAGAAGGGTTACAGCTACCTTAGGGTAATGACAGACAGACATACCCGTAGTGTCTGCTGCTAATTAAAGAGCGCTTAGGAAGTCCTGGGCTGAATGATTATTATTCTGTAAGACAGCAGAATGAACATGTAAATCTCCCCACTGGAAAACAAGACTCGACGCCACAGGGACAGACAACAAGCTGCAAGCTCCTGTGAAAGGAAAGGTCTGTTGTGTTTGACATTCTGTAATCTTTAAATAAAGCATAATTTAGTCACTATGAGCTGTTACTGCTTTAACATTAAGACCAATATCACTACTGGCACTAAACATAGCAAGGGATAAAGGCAATAATAAGAAATTGCAGGAGAATAGTGTAATACAGTTTAATTTCCAGCAAAACATAAGGAGGGTGGGGGGATCTATTTATTTTAGGATTATGAAATTGCAGTGGGTTTTGCTTTTTTTAACAAGATTCCAGCAGAAGAGGATAAACGAAGATAAGTGGCTGACTCAGGCATTCTGAAATGAGCGCTGGAGCTTTCTGTTGTAGCTTGTCATTGCGCCGTGGACTTGCAAAGCAAGAAAAAATGGAAGTATTAAGTGCAGATGCCATTGAAACAAACTGTTCAGTTATAAGGGCTAAAAGCCAGCGTGTTTTTATTGGCCCTTATGCATTTTTATTTTGCTACTCATTTCTTGTTATACAAGATGTAGCTTTCCAGAGCGAGAGAAAATAGACGTATGGAGAACCTACTGACCTGTGTCTGGTATTTAGAGTTGGTACATGCATTACCATGTTATCTGGATTTATTATATACTAATAAATAATATAATAATATAATATATTTATACAGCACCTTTCTATTCCCAGAGATTCCAAAGCACTTTGAAAGCAGCAGGACTTAATTGTCTTCTCGCTTTGCTTTTATGAACTTTAGTCTTCAGGGGGATTACTCTTGATTTACACTAAAAATATACAAGAATTGGTTATCTTCCCTGTGGTCCGCAGCTAAGAGGAACCGCAGCAATTATGAAAGATCACTTAGAAGCATGGTAAGCCATGTAGGGCAGAGAATGAAAATGAGTTTTTGTTTGACTTAACAGAAAAGAGAGTGCTGTAGAAAAGCAGAATATTCTAAGCCACAACTGGAATTTGGTTAGGAGCTGTGGCCCAGAACCATTTTGTTCAAAGCATCTCTTAGTCTTAAGTGACCAACCTTGCGTTTACATTTCATGAGAGCAGGGGTACGTTTGATACACTACTGGAATATCAGCTCGGGTTTTGCAGTTGCTCACAGTTGTCGTTTCGTACTGGTGGGGTTCCGCGGCAATCGTCCTTCCCTCTGTGGGTAATGCCTACACGGGGTTTGGAATTTATACAGTTCATTTCTAGCGAAAGATACGTCCCTGTGAAACAGTCTTTGAAAATGACATTACATTTTTTTCATTAATCTGTGAAGTCTGTGGGATCTGAGCGGTGTAGTGGAGACACCAGTGCCCTATAAAGAGGACGGTACATATCGCAGTACTCAGAACAGTGTCCTCAGCTGGCAAATGAACATTTTTTATCAAAACATTTTAAAAAAAGCACATTTTCGTCTTTGCAAAAGCTGATGCTTTAAAAATCTATGCCAAATTATTCAATCCATGAGGAATTATTAACTAGAAAAGAAATCAGAATATTCTGGTGTTTTAAAATATTTTACTGTTTCGAACTTTCCCTTAAAGTGATTTTTTTTCTCCTGCTTGATCTTTTAAGTGGTACAGTGCAAATAGCTTCCAGCTAAAACCAAAATGGGGGGCGAAATCTAATTGGTCCTTCATGTTGTTTAGATTTTCAGGCTTCCTAAAAATCGATTATTTTTTTTTTGTTTTGATTAGAAACACTTTTTAATTCCTAAAAATCCATAATCGTCTCCCTAACACGGAAATGTTATTTAAGTTCTTCTGTTTTGATGTTTGACCTTCAGAGCCAGGAGGAACTAATTCCTTCCCTCTCTCCCAACTCGACTGTGGGTGAGGCACAGAGAAAAGGACAGAAGTGCTTATAGCTAAGCACTGTATAGCTTTTGTCTATAGCTTTTGTTGAGAAACCACACGGCTGCTGTGGTTTAGAGCCGGGGCTTTGCTTTCTGAGCCCTGGGTGCTTATGTCTGTGGGAAGAACAGAGTGAGGACGAGCTGCAAGTTTCAGGATCTACAGCTGGCCTCCAGGTTGTCTCTGCCATTGCCGCGGTTCTGCTGCGTGGTGTTTTGGCTTTCTAAAGGCGGAAATGCAGGCAGCGTGACAAAGATTGTTGAAAACGGTCAGAGCTGCTAAGGGCAAATGGGGTAACAGCATTCCCGTGGGAAGATCCTGCGTTTCCTCGCTTGTGCAGTTTTCGTACTGAGCAATATTTGTCCTTGAGAGTTGTATTAATTCATAAGCTTAGTTTAACACAGGTGCAAACTTCAGAAAAGCTGCTTTTTGGTTTGGTTTTTTTGCTATTCATAAAGAACATTGATGCTTTCAGGGCCACCAGGACTGGATCTGCCACCTCCCCTGCCGAGAGCTGTTATCCGTTACTGCATATGCCAAACCTTTTGAGCTGGGCTGTGATGACCACAGCGGGGCTCACCTTGTGTGTCCACGTGGAGAGAGCAGTGACTCCAGTTAAGACAGCATCTTTGGTTTTGGCAGTGCCAGCGCCTTGCCGCGCATCGGAAGAAGAGAAGCTGAGGCCACGCTCCCTGGCGTGCAGGTGGGTAGGGCTCACTGCGCTTACGGGACGTGCTAGAGACTAAAATTCACAGTGCAGACACAAAAGGTGGAATAAGCTGAGAAAACCACAGCTGCTGGCGGTGGAGCATGGAGGGCATAGGTTGAGGAATCATGAGCGTATGACACATCCCCTTAAACTGCAGTGAACGAAGTATATACCCTATCCCATGAAAAGGCCATTGGCTCCACCCAAGATAATGTAAAGGGAGGTTCTTAGGTTTTCCCTGTGTGCTAGGTAGCCCTTCGCGTCTGAACAGCTTCCCCCTCTCTGCCCAAGCCCTGCTTTTGCTGTAAGGCCCCAGGTCTTGAAGCAGTTTTGTCCAGGCAGCCATACGTCCAACAAAGAAAGAGAAAAGATTTGAAAGTGGAGATTACTTCTTCTCTGAGGAAATTACTAACGATCTGCAAAGTTTACAGCGCAACAAATGAGAGCGAGTGAGTGAGGGCAAAGTGCACTGGCTATTTTAAAAATGTACTTGTTTGTTCTAAAGGCTGAAGTGGTGCTTTAGAGAGAAATAAAACAAGGATGAGGAAGCAGTAATAAGCCAGGACTGTTGTGCAAGTGAACAGTTGCCTTCCCGAGGGAGCACTTACAAGCGCTGCTGATGTGTGACGGTACTCCTTATCACTCAGCGCTACCAGCTAGTGTAATAAAAGTGGCCTTGTAATGGCGGGGTGGGAGCTCCTGGCTGGGGTAACGACTGCCCTCCTGGGAGAGGATTTGCCTTGGACCTGGTAGGGTCTTCGTCTAAGTCTGTGTCGTCCTGTTGCTGTTTATTGATCTCCGAGGAGAAGACTCCACTCAGGGTACCAGGGGTCATTTCTCACTGCCAGCTAGTTAAATGGCACAGGGCAAGTGGTAAATACGAACAGAAGGAAGAGGCTTTAATGAGCGCTTCACACTTGAAATGTGATGATTCTTCATGAGCGAAAGGGACGCTCGTCTCGGCTGAATAATTCTTGAACCTCTGGCATTGCACTATTTTGTGTCAGATGTGTCCCTGGTATTCAGAGGTGAGTTCTTATAAATGGCCTGGGAACTAAATGGGCTGCAGTAGCATCCTTGGCAACAAATTCAGCTTAGAGGTAGTATTAAATACAAACGGAGCTTGCTCTCCGAAAGCGTTTACATGTGAATTCTGCCAAGATTTGTTTCAAGGCACAATAAAGAGTCTGATCTCTTTCTGTGCTGAACGTCAGTGTTAAAAGAAATGGTTAGACATAAATATATTGAACTGCTGTTTTTCCTGAATGTACCTGCTTGATACCTCGTGGCTACCAAATCAAACTGGTTTGCTCCAGGCAACTCAGCCTCCCGTGTATGCCACAGAGCTGGGAAAGGTAAATTTGTTATAATCTTGCTCAGAGGTCTTATTTTCTCATCTTTGTTGCAGGAATGACCTAGAATGGCAAAGCAATCTTGAGGTCCAGACCCTGCGTGAGAGATGCCTCCAAAGCCCAGGTAAGCCCCTGGTCTGACATCTGCTTCCAGACAGTTTTCTGATGCTGAGAGAGCGTGAACGTGTCCAGGTCACCCAGGCAGGTGTCTCTCCCTCTCCATTAATTGCTGAAGGAGCCTAGGTGAATTAAGCAAACTGTTTATGTGGCTAACCTTATGTGAGGTGAATCTGTGCCCTGAGGAGATCTTGATGGCTTTCCCAGGCTTTCAGCCAAGCCCTCAGAAAATAAATATGACATCCTGGAATGATATATTCGCAGTTGCTTTTTGCTGACAATAGCAATCTACATTTCGTGTATAGAGGAAAAAAATATTTCCCTATTATCCCTACAACACTGGATTGAAATCCTGGGGTTTCTTTAGCACTTGTGATGTTATGGAACATTGCCTCCAGATGTGAACACGCCAGCTTAGTCTGCCTCTAGTGCCAGGTCATGTTGTAGAAGGAGGTTCAGAAATGCCCACGAGTGATGCTCTAAGAAGAGGGAAAGGGTTTTTTTTGTTTTTCTAATTAAGAGGTACATTGGTATTCTGCAATAAGACCAGCATACAGAGTTGTAGGGATGCTTCTAATTAACTTCTTAGGTGGTCTTTATCAGTATTTCATTTGAACAGCTCATGAGCTTAGTTATCTTTGGTACAACTCTGCAAAGGGAAACTGAGGTGCAGCGAGCCTGAGTGACTTGTCTCAAATTATATGAGGATTCTGAGAGAGTTGGAAATGAGTCTCAAATCCCGATGTCGTTCCCTAACCTCTGAGCCTCCCTCCTGTAGCACTTTGGGACAATGCTATCGGGCAGTGCATGATTCCTAATAAACTAGCGAGACTTCGCAATACTTCTTATCCTGCTTGCAGAGAGCTCCTCTTGGATGTGTTTTAGCTGGAAATCAAAGCTAAGATTTTCAGAAGTGACTACGAATTTCTGATACCTATGAGTTTATAAAACAAATCCAAGAAGTAGCAAACCTAAATCTTTCTCCTCCCCCAGAGGAGAGAACACTCCCTTTTCCACAAGTTCCCATTCGTTATTGTTGTTAAAATCATTATCAAGAAAACAGCTGGGAGTTGGTATGTTTTTCACTCCCTCTGTCTTGCATCCAGGTTGAAGAGGGCATGGATGGAACATCTCCGCTTTATTGCTGGAGCCTATGGAGAATTAAAACAAACTTTTTTGATCAAGTAATTTTGTAGTATGGGAATGATAATGCTCCTCCTGAAATAATATTATAAGCATAATTAAAAGAACTCCCAGAAGAAGAGAGTCAGCAGTTTTGGAAAAAAATTCAACCTTATGTAAATGATAATATGAAAGGGCAGGGCAGAGTCTTCCGAGTGCTTTATTTTGTGTTGTCTCTGTAGTATTTCTGTAAAAAAATCTGAAAAAAAGATTCTGTAAAACACTGCTTCTCTACTTGGATGTTACACAACTGTGCTTTAAACAGTTGAGTATTCAACAGAAAATTGAACAAAACACAGTTTTGTCTCATCCAGCCATGGTTAGGAGCATCGTATTTCCGCACTGCCTTAAGGAGGTGTAAATATCTCTCTGTGCCCACTTGTTCTGGGGAAAAAGATGTGTGTGCTGTGGGTGCACCGCCGGAGCACAGCACCCGGACCGTGACCCATCGTATTGGGCAGGAAGGCAACCTTCAGCCATTGCCTCTCTCCGCCTGCCATCAGCTTCACGTGCTCGCTTAGTCACGTATCCCCACAGCTGACAAATAATGCCGAAGGATGTTCTTGAGCATCTCCGATGACACAGGCCCTACGCCTGTCCCTCTTACGCTGTGACCATGCGTGGGCTGTCCTGAAGGCACACTGGGGCAATGGGGAAAAGACCAGGCCAAAATCTGGGGGGGTGTATTTTTATTTGTTGAATCTGAAAGCAAAAGTGACTCTGGAGTAGGATTTATTATCTAGGTGTTTATAGTTTCATATAAACAATCACATTTTTAGTCAATCAGTCGGATAAGGGATGAAAGCTGTTTTTTTATTTTCCTCAGGAAAGCTTATGTGACTTAAACTTTGTGACCAGCAAATCCCTCGCAGAAATGAACTTTGCTCAATCTGCATTCAACTACATGAAATTGGCATAACATAGCAGCTCTGCCAATTTATTCATACATCTGATATTTGCTAATGTGCTTTGATTTATTGGCTTTCTCATATCACAGTAAAACTGTATTTTTTTATACTTTATTTCCTCCACAATCCCTAGCATGCACAGTTCCTGCTGGGCCTTCACAAATTAATCTTTGATATTTTTTTCCTCGCGTCTTGCACGAGCGGAGAGCACCATCCATCTCCTTTTGAAATTGGTTATGCTCCAACTTTCTGCTTTTTCTCTTTGCTGCTCCCCGTCCCCTAGCGCTTCCCCGCGGGCACGTCCGCGTGCGTTCACCACCGCCATCGCTCACGTCAGGGTCTCTCCAACGCGTGGGGACAGACCTCCGAGCATCCGTGGAACGGCACCCGCTCACCGGACTCTCTCCTCTGCCTTTTTTTTGTCCTCTCTGCATCTGGCAGGAAAGGCACTGAGCAACCAAGACAAGAGCTGTCACCTTTCCACTCGTCAGCAAAACAATTTAATTGATTGTAGCCAACCTCAGAGACAATGTTCAACAGGAGAAACTAGTCGTGCTCTCTGAGACCCCAGGCCAAGCTGGGCTCCCATTTAGCTAAGAAATGCGTCGTGCAAGCCTACCGGTTTGGGGTTAAAAGGTCCGGTGTTAAACTTCCCTATTCCCTTCCTATGCAGGGAATAACGTCGATTGTGCTGACGTCTTTTTTGGGGGTGCCCCAAACCTGCTATTTGTTTAAATTTGTGTGTCCAGGACTTAGGTAGAGATGCGTTCTCAGAGGATGCTCAAAAGGAATTACAGCTTGACTGGGGTGCTGAGGATAGATTTAAATTTAGATGTAATTGTCTTTTTTTGCTTGTACAAAATCTCAGGAATGATAATATCTACAAAATGGGCCTTGCTATCCTTTGTTGCTGCTGTTGTTGCTCTTTTCAAAGACTTTGGTTGTTACCATGAATACAAATACCTAAAACAGGTAATGGACATTGTAAGCTCCATTCTGGATGTCCTAGGGATGGAGGAAGGACATATAGAGGCAGTAATAAAAGCTTTAATTTTGTCGACCATGTTTGAAAGCTGGATTCACAAAAGGTTTAATGGAAGGATTTGGATGCTGGATAACTTTTTCCCAACCCTTTTAGGTGCGCTAACCGAGAGAGGGATAATCAAATTTAAGTGACTCTGCTTAATTCACTGGAAACCATATGATCCACCACTGCGACAGCTCTTTTAAAAGGCTTCTTCCATTATCCCAGGCAGTTTGGGACCCCTGGTGTACAGACTAGAGCAGAGCCCAGGCAGCGAAAACCAGCAAGACTATTTCCCTAAGCTGCTGGAATTTTTATGATTGCTGTATTTTAAACTACATACAAACATACTGTTAATCTGCTCCCAAATACACCTATGTTTTAGGATCAAGATAAGTGCATTTGAATGCAAATGTGGGTAATGCAATGCAAATTGCTTTAATGAAAACGAAGCTGCCTCCTTAAAAGCATTGGCATTACCAAAAGAATACCGGCTAATATAACTTCCCAGAGTACACGGCATCATGAGTTTGCTTTCAGAACTAGACGCTCACCAAGGAAGGCACATACAATACGTAAGATAGAGGAAAGTACAGTGAAAAGGAAATAAAGCTGAGATGAAAGGAAAGAGGGGGAGAGAGCCATGTGAGAGGGAAAGAGGATGCTACAAGAATCAGCAGAAGATTAAACTTGCATTTGGTCACAAAAGAAGAAAGAACTACATTGGTGCAGTCCAGAGACAGCAATATATAAAGAAAAATGAGAGTGAGAGGGAATGGTTTTAAGCTGACAATGGTTTGGAATGAAAATCCCGAGGCCTGTCCTGTCCCAGATGTGATCCTAAGCTGAGTGCAATGGATAGGATTTCCCTCCAGTGTTCCCAAGCAGAAACATCTGTCCCTGGGCTGCTGCGTGATCAACTGTGGCTGCACTGGGAACCTCATCCTCTTTTTAATCTTGTGGCTGATGCCAGGTCTGAAATGTAAAGAAAAAGAATCAACTCCCTCCACCACCCCTCTTCACCCCCAGCCAAATCCAGAATGAATCCACTTGACACAAAGTGAACTGGGGTCTTCATAGGAAAGGCGAGAGAGAGAGCTGGTATCACCGCTGGTTAGCAGGAGCATCCTTGTCTCCCTGCCTCACCGTGTAAAGGAGAAAGAGAGGGGCAAAGAAGCAAAGCTTTTTTCTTCAAAGCCCCCCTTCGATGGGGCTCTCACCCCTCTCCCATGAAGCACTAAAGCTCATGCCTCATCCCACTGACTTCAGCGGAAAGGATGCAAAATTTTCCTTTTTCTCCACACAGTTTCAAATCCAGTGATCAAACAAACAAAACAGTGTGTGTGTGGAAGAAGTATATTGGAGAGAAAGAAGGGAGGCACGATCCAATTCCTGCTCCAGATGTTTTCCCCCTCCTGCCATTTGGTTTCCGCTCCTCCTAAGCACCACAACTGAATCTTCTGCGGTAAAGTAAAACAAAACCGAGTGGCAGCTGTTGCCAACACCTCTCCGCACAGCCCTGGAGAAAGAAGTCTGCTCACATGTCTGCGGGGTACCGATGGTGACAGTCTGATTTACTGATACTCAGGCTACATCTCTGCGAGGGAAAGGGTCTGTCTCCGCCAGCTGGGACAGAGAGGCAGAGGCAAAGACAATTGCAAGCTGTGTGGCATCGATGTGTGGGGTGACATTCTGCTCTACAGCTACGTGGAGCTGTGCTGCAGCCAAAAAAAAAAAAAAAAAAAAGGTTGGATTGCAGCAGGGTTGACTTGGGAAAATAGTGCCACGGGACTGGAACGGCAATGAGGAGCCCCTTGGCCCCTCAGGTCAAAATGGTAAGGAGCTGAAATATCTTTTCCCTCTTGCGCCGTGTGGAAGGTAATTATCCATCACTAAGATGTTGCGTAAGCAGCGTTAGGGGAGATAACATTTCATTCCGATCTGACCGGGCGTCGGGGTGGCGAGCACAGCAGGTGTCTAAGTGTCGTCTGTTGTGGTTTTTCACTGTGCGACAGAGGAAGACTCTCCAACAGACATGCTGCCCACGGGAGCACTGGCGGTGCCCTTCATCCCTCCCTCTGCCTCTCTGTGGTCCGCTGCACCTTCCTGAGGCTTTTGGCCTTTCCTGCTGAAAGCATTCGGCTGAGATACAGCAGTGAGGGATGCTTAGTCGGCCTTCCTGAACTTAAATGATTGAGTGCGTGATTGCCCGTGACTGCTGGGGATGGCCTTGAAGATGCAGGTGGTAATTTTCAGACCTGTGTTCACTGGTCATAATTCCCTCCACTGACCAGTTTTGTGGTCCATGCCTTCAGTATTGTTCCACACGAAATGGACGTAAAGCGGCCTGATGAAGAGCAGCAAGCCCAGGGCTCACGCACTTGATAGGGCTTTGCAGAAACCCATGTTCCCTTCTCAAATGGTTCATGTGGACGTAATCAAATAACTTTCTGCCCCTCTGCCTCGGTGTGCCCGTGTGTAACCGCGGGCTATGAGGCACGCTGCGTGGCTCTAGCACACTGCTGGAGCCCTGCCTGGAAAGCTCCGTAGCATTCAGGGAAGCATAACCATCAGCATGAAGTTTCTTCTCTAGTAAACTGTCTTTGGGGCTGAGTTGGTATGAAAGACATTTGTGTGATTCTGGTACTAGACCGTCCGTTAGGCCTGGATGGTTTCCCATGGACTGGTGCGCTGCAGGTTGAGCGGAGGACTCTACAGGGTCCCAGTGGTTAAAGGTCAGTGCTGGTATCAGCAGTCTTTTGTGTCCTCTCGGCTCCCATGGTGATGTATTTTAAGGACATTTGTTGCTATGTATGTCTGTAAAAGGCGCCTGCATGGGAGGAATGGAAGTATGCTTTGCTGTCTGTTGTGTCTGACCGACCTTCTTAGGTCAACTGGGATAAGGAAGACATGGAGCTGGGAGCGGGGAGCGCAGCAAGGTCCCCTCCTCACCCTGCCCCTTCTGCTTTGTCCACTTGGGCCGCAGGACACGACAGGACAGTAGGTTATCATAGGCAGCAGCTTGCAGAGCTATCCCTAAGACAAATGGCAGTGAGCAAAAGGATCAGATTTAGATCGTGACAGATACATGGGCAGATTGGCTGAACGCTGCTCTGTACACTCCGGCGCTGAGTTGCTTAAAGACACCTCAGCAGTGGACATATGAAGAAGCCTCACAGAACCATCACCACCACCACCGAAAACCAAAGCCACCACCAGCTGTGTGCGGGGCCCTTGCTGCGTGTCTCAGCCTCCCAGCTGGACTGATTCTGCTCCCTTAGGTCGAAAGGAGACAAACCGCATGCTGGATGCTTCTGCAGGAGCCTTGGTGCAATCTTGCTGCTTCTCCGTGCCAGGTTAGTGTCAAATCAGTCTTAGTGGATTACACTGGCTTAATAAATGCAATCCCATTTCCTTCAGCTCCAAGGCTACAACCAGTTATTGAGAGCGACTTGTGTAGCTCAGGATGGAGACGTATTTTACTGGCGCTGGGGGTCACAGACTTAGTCCTTGCTATCATTCATCCTGTGCTTCTCAAGCACGGGGAGGATGCAGTGCTTTAACGCCCGGCGGGCAGCGCGGCGGTGAGGCTGATGCAGACAGATGCTCTGGCCTCGCGCCCTCCGCTCCGTGCTTCCCTCCGCTCCCCTTCTCATGGACCAGGAGCAGCGAGTGAGCACCCAGCGCTGCCTTTTAAATGTCAGTGCCAGGGAAGAGATGCTCTGCCTGCTGTAAGACGCTGAGCCCACCTTCAGACCTCTCAGCCAGCTCAGGGAGCAATGGCATTTCCAGCCCCTTTCATTCTTTTTCTTTTTTATTTTGTCGTTGCCTAAAGGTGAGTATGTAGAAGTTGTTGACAGGAGCAAGAATAGAGCCGGCTGTCCCGCTCCCAGAGGTGCTGCCCCTTCCAGCACTGAATTAGCTACAAACTGGTTGATGAAGGGAGACCGCACACAGCTTTTTCCAAAGAGTTTGCCTTAAAATGCTAATTACTGGACAGCAAAGTGACACAGATTTCTAGCTATTTCTTTTCAGGCCCTTTGCAGCCTAGACAGCACAGCTGGAGAACGTGGGAGTCTGGACCACGGTGCTGTGGACTGAGAGGTGCAGCAGGTTAGTGCAGATGGGAAGGAGAGCTCCAGCTCTGCCTTCTGCTGGGGCAGGCAGCGAGAGCCACCGGCACGTCCCGCTCGGTGCCCGCGCCATGGAAGCCGAAAGCTGTGCTCCTGAGTCGTTTACGTGAATCCGCTCCTGCAGGGTCAGAAGTCCTGGAGTGAGATAATCCAGGCTGATACCAGTTTTCTGCTCTGTTGGCTTTCCTTGGAAACCCATTACCAAGGATTGAGACGGATGCTTTCCCATAAGAGCTTTAAGGCAGATTCCCCATCCATGTTGGGATTTCTGGGTCTGACCATCCCTGGTTTCTGGATGTCCCAAAGACATTAAGAGCAACATGGGGAGTGCAGGAGGAGGGATGTAACTCTACTGCATTTCTTTTTTTTCTCATTGTTGTCAATTAAACAGGATTTATGTCTGTCTGCTCTGCTCTGTAATTACCCCCTGGGATTTATTTCAAATCGCTCAAGAAAACAATATACCTCCAGAACTTTCTGGCTGCTGAGAAGAGTTATTGCTGTACCTCCTGATTGTTTGGCACAAACCAACTCCCTTCGTTACCTGCTGTAAGCAGAAGAGGGGATCCACTGTAATTTTGTTCCCTTTCAGGAGGGTACATAAAAAGTGGACATGTCAGGTACAGTGATCCTCTAGGACAAATTTAATCACAGATCACAGAGGGTATTAATTAACCCCTGTGCACATCGCGCTGCGAGAACTGCCCTGCGCTAGCCTGCAGAGACAGACTGTGCAGCAGAGGAGTTGTCGTTAGTGATGAGTGAAGGGCAGCCTGTTGTTTCTGATGAAATACTCACTAATGACGGTCTGATGCTACGGGTTTTTTATTTTGTGTTCATTTCAATAACGAAAAAGAGATATTGTATTTTGTACTTGCACTTGAACCGTGATTGACTGGCACTTTAAGAGGATATGTGGTTGCTTGATTTTTTTGAAAGCTGAGGGGTGGAAAAGGGCTTTGTTTGTATTTGAAGGAGGGCTTGCCGAAAAAAAAAAAAAGGAGAGAAATATTGACATAATTTAGGTAACACGCACTGTAAACAAGCTGCTAGGTTTTTCTTATAATAATTTACATCCATTCCTCTGCAGAGTGCAGCCTGTGTATTTCTCCTCATCTGAGACAAAGCCAATCATTCTGACTTGCAGGCTTTCTCGCACATATTTCTGCCATATTTGCCCTGAACTTTGGGTTTGATGAAACCCCATATCAAGTCAAGCTCTGCTGCAGTCGCCAAGGGTTTAATACAAGATAACAAATTGGCTTGTTTTATTCATATGTAGCTTTGCTTCACACAGCTCAGCCTGAGCCTGCGGACAGATTTGCTTCCAGCGCAGTTATTTGGGATTGCAGGTTAGCTCGAGGTCATGCAGGTCTGCTGCTGGAGAAGCCGACACTCGCTAGAAAAACATGCCCAGTGGGAATGTGTAGCTTCTCCCTACAAATGCAGTCAAGTGATTCTGCCTGCAGCCATCCCACCTGTGAAAGACCAGGTGATCATTCATGGAAATGGTTCGACAGTCACTTCAAGTAGGGCCATGCAGACATAAAAGCAACCCACTCAGCTCCGTTAGGTGGTGCTGGACGCTCTCAGGTATAGAACGTTTGCCCAGGGGGACACTTGGGGCTCAACACTTTGGGCAGGACCTAGATGAGACACGTTGATTCTTCCATCCCTTTAAATGGCAGATGGCTGCGTTGGTCCCGAGGTGGGACTGGTGCATGTACTTGTTACTACTGACGCTGCAGTAGTCCTAAGGGAAGAGAGGACAGGTTGTGAAGAGCATCCTTGCAAGAGGCAGTAGAACAAATTGCCTTGCTCCTGCCTTCAGATCCAGTGTCCTCCTGCTCAGCAGAAGTACTTCTGCTGTCAAAGGCAGGCTGCAAAGTACTGCTGTGCATGTAAAACCTCCCTTGCTTGCCAGCAGTCATAAATTGCAGTGCATCTCATTTCTCAAGGTACTTTGCCATAGCTTGCGTATGAAAAGCATGATATGAAACCAAATTATTCTTTTTCTCAGCAGTGGCTTTCTATAACTGTCAGGCCCTAAATAGGCCCTCCCCAAGGGCTGCATACACAGGCAGTATATCACAACTCCCTCAAGGCTGCAGTGGCCATTCCCTTTGGTGAACATCACTATTTGCCTTTTTCTTTCTTGGTTATTCTTCCTCTTCTTTTGTGGCAGCCCCGTGTTTTGCTCTCCTTACATCTCCACGCTGTTGTGTTCTTCCACGTTGTGGAAAGCCGCAATCATGTCCCGGCGGGCACGGAAAAATGTAGAAGGCTGTGGAGGAAAGAGGTTTGCCTTCCTCAGTGCTTGGGGAGGGTTAAAGCAGTGAGGGAGGATGAGGCTTTGCATTCATTGCGAACTCAGGGGGAGGGAGGTCCATCATTTCTGGCGCTGTGGTACATCAGATCTAAAATAAAGTCAGCAAACAGACTCACTCTTTCTGCCTCCAGAAATTCAACCCTGTGCTGCAAAGGTGACTCTTGCTGGTTAAAATGCTAGAAATCAGAGCAGTTGTTGCCACAGTTTCCTGCTAATTATTCCAGAAGACGATGCTCATATTTGTTTGCCGTTCTGAATGGGTCTTCATTCAGAACTTCTTGTAACAAATAGTCCTGTTTGCTTATTAAAAATAACTGACTGGCTTGAAAGGTACCTGGGAGCAGCCAGAGAGAGAAAAAACATCTCTTGTTTGTTTGTTTTTGTTTATTGCCAAGTGAAAATGAAAGGTCCAAATTAGAGCTCTGGCTTGTATTTGTTGAGGTCTCCATAAACAGGGCTTACACCACAACCGAAATTACAAATGCCACATCTGTGAGATCCTTCTTCTGTCCTCACTGCAGTGTTTGTAGTGTTAATGCTTGTTTCTGAGAGTGTTTTTGCTGAGGGGCTTCAGGGTTTTTTACTTGGTGTTATTTTCCTATTAGTGTCAACGAGGTAATAAGTTCTGTTTTTTTCACCTCTCTCTTTTAAATGTACCTATAAGTAACCATAAGGCTTTCTGGGGAAAAAAAAACCCAACATTTGTATTTTCATCTAAACAAATGAATAATATGCTGGCAGTCTTCAAGTTCCCTTTTAAGCCACTGTCTCCTCCTTTCTTTCATATGGTAACTCCTGAGCCAAATTCAATAGGGTCAAGAGCTCTGCGCAATGAAACTCTGCAGAGTAAATGGTACCAGAATGACAGTGTCTCACAGTCTATATTGCAAACCAACGGGGAAGCTGGCACTCGGAATTGAACTGTTTGCTGAATAGCAAATCTTCAATGGATTGCAATGCAATTTCTCCCCTTTGAAAAAAACCCTTCCCTTTAAAACGAGGTGAAAGAAAGTATAGTTTCCTTCAAATAATCAGCTGTAGAAAGCGGATTTCCAGGTCCGCAACACTCGTCTTTCAGGGCAAGTTTGATCTATAAATAAAAATTGGACAAAACCAGCTAAAGGTTTTCAGACCTGCTGCATTTGTCCCAGATTAATTCAGGAGTTGTGGGCAAGCGCTCCTCAGTCAGATCCGGCGGGTGCCTGGGAAAGCTGGAGCTGGAAACAAGAAACACATCACTTGGCAGCCTCTTTATGTACTTCTGTCCTCAGGGTCTATCGGCTGCGAACATCTCCTCCACTGCTTTGACATTTGCCTTACTATACAAACAGAAACATTCAGGTTTCTGTCTTCACTCCCTATGTCATTCAAACCCGCAGAGGGCAGGAATGGACGGGAAGGAAAAATCTCTGTCTGATGCTTAGGAAGGGCTGGGGAAAGTCATCTGCTCTGCCAGGGATGGGGTTACGTGCTGCGACAGCAGGATGGCTTTCACTGGACTTGCTTCTTACTTGTGTGGTGTAGCCGGTCTGAAATTTGGTCTGTTAACTTCGTACTTCTATAAACAGAGTTGGTGCTGAATATCGGTGACGTGCGGTATAGGGAACAGAGCAAAGATGTACCTTCAGACAAGAATATATAGAAGTGTGGCGGGTGGAAGCGGGAGGAGGCGGCCCTGGGGAGTCGGAGGGAAGCTACGAGAGCCACGAGGCAGCCAAAGGAGCTGCAGCAGGAGCTGAAGAGCCACAGCCACGGCAGGGGTGTTGGAACTGGGTGATGTTTAAGGACCCTTCCAACCCAACCCGTTTTATGATCCTGTTATTCTAGGTGGAAAAGGCTACACTAGGCACGTGCAGCAAGCAGCTCTAAATCCAACTGCCCCCACTCCATTGGACTGGGATGCGGACGTTGGTCCCTATGTTTCCAAACTGGTGGTAGCGCTTCTCAAAACGTAGCACGCTTAAGGCTCCTTAGGGAAGATGGCATGTGTGGTTATTCCCCCCCCAGTGTCTTTGGGTCCGGCCAGGATTTTAGGCAAACAATCCTTTCTTACCTCTGCATCCTGTAATCTGTTGTTGTCGTCCTTTCTCTTTGGTAGCAGAGCATCACCGAGAGAAACTGGAGCAAATCCTGCACTTTATCTCCTCTATCATATGGTGAATTCCTCTGCTTCATATGTTGGTTGGGTGGTTGATGAAGAACACCAGGAGGAAAAAAAGCAATTATATCCAGCACAGACACTCACAGCTGGTATCACAACTATGTATTCAAAGTGATGGTTACAGTGCTGCTGGAAAGCCATAACATTTACAATTTCCAGACATGTTAAACCCTTCCCGATGAAAGCCAAAATGTTCTTCATCTTCAGAGTTAAAGCCCCAGATTTGTAGCTTAAGTAACCCTGTGCCCCGAGTCTCTCTGTACGTGCAGGGTACAGCAGGGAGCACGGGAGCCGCAGTGTGTGTGGCAAGAAAATGTACTTGCGTGGGTTCGTGTGAGGCTCATCTGCTAAAATATCCCTGCTCACGGGTAATTACCAACTTCTTTTGAATCTTTCCAGATTCCCTGCTTCTGCCACCCACATTTAACATGGACAAGAGGATTTCTCAGCCTCGGCTGCGCTCGGCTCCCACTTCACATGTTGTCAAATGACTACTCCAGAAGTAAAAAAGGTACAAATTCTCTGTAGAGTATTGAATTATTGTTAGCGGGTAACTCCAAATTAGGCTGTGTAGGTAGGCAAAAGATAAGGAAATGTAACACTTTACAGGTTCCCAGAAAAAAAAGGGTGGTAACATTCAACAAAAGAGTACAAAGGGTTAAAAAAGCATCTCATTCTTGAAATCCATCACTGCTTCTCCCCTCCAGATATGGGGTATTTCTCAAAACCTGTTGGTTGCTTTCACGTCTTCTCACCCCTCTGCTCCCCCTTCCCCTCGTTCCCATCTCCGCTCAGTGACCTGCATATGTTAACACCGCCGGTTAAGAAACAGGGGGTGTAAGCAAACACGAAGGAATTCGGTAAGAACACGGATGATATTTTGCAGTTTCTTGTCAATCACTTTGGAGGTACCTTTGGTAGGTTTGCAGCACCCGGGAATCTCTGCTGGGTTGCAGAAGACCCGCAGCTGCAGTGCCGTTGCTCTCAGAAGACGCCCGGAGCCGTGGGACGGGGGGAGCTCTGCCCGGGGTTGTGTGTGCGATCGTGGTCAACTCGAGAAAGCCAAGCGGGACCCCAGAGCAGTTTGTCAGAGGCGCAGAGCTGGATAGTGGCCTTGTGGCTACAAGGTTAAATAAAGCAGGCCCTGAAATGCACGTGTGAGAAATGGCAGTGCTGCCACAGAGGTAAATCAATGGAGATAACGGCGGCAGTGAGAAATACCACTGCCTACTGCCTTCCTGACGTCCTGCGGGTTTCCAGCTTGCCTCGAACAAAGCCCTGGGTAATAAATGGCAGCACAGGTTCTTGGCTGTGGAAAAACTTAGTTTTAACTGATCATCAGCAGAGGTGAACCTGGAAGGTGATTTTCCTTTCCTGCGATGACCAAACTCCAGCAAAGCTGCTCTGGTAAGAATATTTGCAGCTTTTAGTTCCCCCCCCCCCCCGGGTCCTTCACTTTATCTGCACGCCTGCAGAGTTGCTAGGATTGCTCGGCGTCGGGGGATTTTTAGCCAGGTAGCCTTCAGTGCGTTTCGATGGATCCCAGTGCGGCTGGTGTGCCACCGACTGCGCTGGGTTTGCTGTGCCACAGCACTGGCAGTTGTACCTCACACGGGGAGCACCAGGGGGGTGAGAAAATGCTTAAATACTTGTGAGTAACAAACAAATTTGAGAATTTGGCGACCTGTTCGTAGACAATTTATAGGTGGTGAAAGGTGAAACTATTTCATCTGTTTAGAGTAAAGGATTAATTCATCCAATTTCTTCTTCTAAAACTCTGGTCTGTGGTCAACAGTGCAAGAAAAAACTTCACGTATGAGTGCCAGCTACTGGGTCTGATGTTGTCAGGTAGGAGACACTGATTTCTACTGAGATTTGATGAGTCCTAGCTCCAGGGGTGTCACCAGCCTGCAGATCCCTAGGGCTTACAGGCAGCTTCGGTTCCTACCGTCCTGTGCGAAAGGTTGGGCAGCAGCAGGATGCTGCACAAAGCCCGGGGAAGGGTGGATGCTAACCTCCAGATTTTCTGCTTCAGCTCTGTCTGGAGGAGCATATGGCTATCTGAACCTTGCAACATTAAATTAGTCCAGCCCTTCAGCCTGGGAAGGAGGGATTTGTTCACGCAGGCAAGTGAATTATTAATACAATTTGCAAGAGGTAACCTCACTGAATCACTCGCGCAGCTGCTTCTTTCCCTGTATGTAGGGCTGCAACTATGGCAAGGTTAATACAGAGCATCCATCATTTCCATTAATAGATGGCAGTGCCGTGTAGATCCCTTGTGTGGTCTGCCTTTAATTATTTTTTAAGGTGGCCTCTGTATATTTCTTTGCAGTGAAGGCTGAAGTGGAGAATGGAGGTCAGACCTGTGGACTGACTGATTAAACCTGCCCATCACACCTTCTGTACAGGGCTCTTTCCAATGCAAATAATGCCTTGCAGCAGAAAAAAAAAAAATAGATAGGAAAAATGTGTTGGTGCAGCCTGTATTTGTGAGGAGGCAGATTTTGAATAGACTTTTTTTTGGGGTGGAGAGGAAGAGCATTTTTTTCCTCCTCCAAAATGCAGAGGGAACACTAAGCTGCCTTTTGTGGCTCCAAATCCTAGGTGCACCAGGGGTGGAGAGCACAGCATTACTGTAGGTATCCCTTGTTACTGGCCTGTTAGTGGTCAGGACTGCTCTCAATACTTCAATTTAATAATATAGTTTATACTGCACGTTGTATTTTTAAAAGTGTGCCTGTTACCTGAGCATGAAATTACATGTAAAGATCTCTGTTGCCTTTATCTGTCCTCTGGGCATCCAACTGACTTCACAAGGTTTACACCACGTGCACTTGAAACACAGAAGGGAACTGGAGTTTACCAAATTACCACACTTTACCTTACGTATTTCACAGTAATATTAGCATACAGTAGTCCATCCAGAACAAACATTTCATTCTTATGTACTGCTGTGACCAAGAGGTAAATAACTGATGTGAAGCCTGTGTGTGTACAGGAACATATGAAAAAGCAAAAACGGGTATTAAAAGTAGAAGCCTACCTGCAGAAACCTTGTGAATAGCATGTAGAGAATGGTAGCAGAAACAAGACCCATGTCCCAGACAGAAGAAGAAAAGATTTGATCCTGGAAAAAAGAACTGAAGGTCAAACTCAAGTTTTTGTGCTAAGTCTAACCCCTGTTGTCATTGATTTACAGTCTCTTCTGTATTTGCCTTTACAGTGGTCAGTGAGGCAGGACTGGATCCGCTCTATTTTAAAGGATGAACATGGCAAGGATGAAAAACAGTGGATGGCTTCAGATTTATTCTTGGCTCACTTTGTCTGGCACCCAGAGGACCCAAGAGCGTTTGCAGTTGTCATCATGAGTGCACATGCCCAGCTCTGTGTCTGCCGTACCGGCACGGGCTGAGTCTGCATCTCTGCACTGGGCTGTAAGGGCTTTTCCACCACGGTCTGGAAAGCAAGGAGAACGGGGTGCATGTAAAGGCATCCTAGGCAGTCCATCTCTGAACCCAAGCTGCAAGTCTGGCAAATCCCTGACGGATGTCCATGGAGCCAGAATAGCGCTACTATCGCCAAACCCAGGGCGCTGAAGACATCCCTACAGATACAGGTGTGTAGGATGCCTCTGTCTCTAGTCTCTCATCTCTAACTCCATCTCTAGCACTGTCTCTCTAGATATCTCTAAGAAATAGTTCATGAGAGCACTATTGCTATATTTGGTGAGAAGTGTTGAATGCTTTCATCACATGATGTACTAAAGATGTAATCCCTTACCTTGAAGAGCACTAGGAGGTACTTAAGCTTTTATGGCTGGACCTCTAGTTATCTCCTGGTGCGCTTTAGTTGCTGCAAATCGGGGTGTCGTGAGGTATGGAGAAAACTTATTTGCAGAGTACGTGTCTAATCCACCGTTCCGATCAGCCCGACTCACTGGCTACTTGTACGCCACTAAATAATATCCAACCTCAAATGAACATGAGCTGCTAAGGGGTCATTAAAATTCCTTCTCAGTCCTGATCATTAAACAAACCATACAAGAGGCAGACTCCATACCTGGAGAAAGTGGCATGTTAATGGAGATGCACCCAGCATAATTGCTGTCATCCATCACCCCTGCCCCGCCGATATTGACAAAGTGCAGCTAAATATTTAAATAAGCCATTTTTCTTCAGAAGCCGAAGGATTAGATGCAGCCAAATTTCTCAGTCTAGTCAGCAAACGATACAAATCCAGGGATTAAACAGGATTTGCTGGAGTGAATGAGAGCTGCTTCTGCATTATGCTTTATGAAAAAATATTCTTTGCTGCCAAGACCGTTGCTTGGGGCGAGAAGGGGAGGAGAGAGAGTTCTCCTTCTTATTGAAAGCAAGCAAAATAGAATTAGTTCCTCTTTACTCGACACTCTTGATTTACTTTGAGGGTGTAGTTGAAGGAAAATGTGGCTTTCCCAAGCCCCATTAGACACCGACACTTCTTCTAAAAGCAATACATTTGAAATGAAGATGTAGGGGTTACAAGGCTGCGCGCATCTGTTTTGCTTCCGAGTGAGCTCCTTGGAAGGCTCGCCAGGCTGCTATCAGTAAAATAGAGGAGAAATCCTTGTTGAAGTCATTTTTACTTGGGTGCGCGTTGGCATGCTGCGCTTTTCCCACGTTTGGTGATGGGTATGTTGAATTTTATTGGGTAAGATAAGAGGTTCTCATTGAAGCACAGCGGGTACTTGCAGAGGGAGACAAAAAGGGTTTGCAAACACAAGAAGATACATTTGCTGGGGCTGGCTGGGAATTTTCTGAATAAAACCTCTTTTCGTTTGGAATGACTCGGTTCACTAAAGGTGAATGAAGTCATTCACAGAAAAAATTGGAATCGTTTGTTTGTTTGTTTGTTTTAATAATCCAAGTGTATATTTCCAGGCTTTGGTTATTGCTTTTTTTCCAGTGTAAAATAACTTGGTTTTATTAATTTGTCTTTACCCATAATAATATTATGGTTAAAAAAGCCAAACAAAACAGAGGAACAGAGCGAACAGCTGATTCCAATTAAATTGAACTAAAATATTTGAACTGACCCAATCCAAGGAAGTTAAAAATCTCCCTCAGAATTTTGAGTCTTCAAAAGTGATTTGAGTTTGAAGCTTTATGCTGATTTGAACAGGGGGACAATACCGATATCCCCCATCAGCTTTCATGGCGTAGGGAAGTCAGTTCCTGGCCCTCCTTAGTGGTCACCTCAGCGCTGTTTGGCAACTAGCGGGAGGGGTTTGTGAATTATTTTCTCTGAAAGTGTGAAATCCCCTTAAATCTTGCTTTTTCTGATGGCTGCATGTTGGTGCAGGGAGGAAGGAGTGATTTGTCTTTGCAATGGCAGCAAAAAAGTTTGCGTGTCTTAGCATTTTTGAGGTAGTGCCCTAGATTTGTTGGCCTCACTGATTCGGATGCTGAGCAAAAGTCCCGTCCGTTCACTTTAGGCGAGGTATGAATCTCGAGAAGAATGGCGATAAATGAATTGGCCAGAGGAATTCAGTTTATTTGGGAAGACTTCTTCTCCCAGTACTTTATTTCCCTTTGCATATTCACAATGATTTCCTCTAGAATCTGAACTCAGATAACATCTGAGCAGAACTCTGTTCAAGGCTCAAAATATTACCTCTGCCACTGGTACATCTGTCCAAAGATTGCATGTGCTCCTCTTGTCAGATCAGATGTTACATGCTTTTTCCCCTTGAATCAATAAATGTCAGGCATCCAAACCTCGTGCCCATCTCTAGGGAAAGACAGCAGCATTTATAAATCATGGAGGAAAAAAATTAAAATGGAAAGATAAATGTTTTTCAGCTCAGGCTTGCAAGGGGCTATGGAGTGAATATTTTCCCCTAAACCATGAGAAATAAAACTGTTCTACCCTTACAATATAGAGAGCAGGTTTTGGTGGAAATTAAGTAGATCACTCCTCATGACTTTATTGAAATTCTACTAAGATGTCTAAAAATGCACAAGCCTGTTGCTCTGCAAGGGAATTCAGTGTGTTTCATCTTTGGGAATTGATAGTGATACATAAATGTCAGCTTTATTTAACGTGTCTCCACTGTCTGGCTATCCAAACAGTATTAATTAACTCCCAAAGTCCTGTTCCAGCATGCATTTGGACTCATTTAAAAACTTGCACTAGAGCAGTCGCTAGACAAATGCAGACTAGAAATATGGTGCACATTTTTTAGGCAGAGTAATTAACCACTGAAATAAATTACCCAGCGGCAAGGTGGATGCTCCATCATTTGAAGTCCTTAGCTCCAGGCTAAATGTCTTTGTGAAAGATATGTCATAGCTCCAACAGAAGTTATAAGCTTGAGGATGTGCTGTCTGTAGGACACGCGTATGTATTTACAGCTTCATTGAGCAGGGTCTGTAGGACCATTATTCATGTTCTGTGCACTCGTTACAGACATTACTGGTGGGACGCAGCTCTCCTGCTAGCTGGGAGCAGGACCCAACACTTGGCCGCTTCTCAGGAAGAGTCTTAGTACCTGCTACCCACAGCGAAATCAGCTGGCCAAAGCATGAGCTTGCTTCGTTCGCTATATTTCTCACCAGAGCTGAGCAGAACACTAAAGTCTGTTAAATGTCACCAAAATAGAAAGCATTTCAGAAATACCTTAAGCAGATTTTTTTTTTTTTAATCCTATTCTGTGAGGTCTTATTTTGACTGAAGGAAGACTGGCAAACCTCAATGGGGGCTAGCCCGAAAAAGTTGTGAATCGGTAAAAATAACAAACATCTTTGGATTTCATCTTCAGGAATTAATGGGATTTCACATTAAAATGCGCATCTGGGGAGGGATGAGAAACTCTTTTTCATGTGGTACCTGTTTGCTGATGCCCTGTTTCTATCCACCTGGGTGAGACCTCTTTCTATCCGCCTTTGGACCTGTTGGAGCAGGTCCAGAGGAGGCCACAAAGATGATCAGAGGGCTGGAGCACCTCTGCTATGAGGACAGGCTGAGGGATTTGGGGTTGTTCGGTCTGGAGTAGGTTCCGGGGAGACCTTACAGTGGACTTCTAGTAGCTACAAGAAAGCTGGGGAGGGACTTTTTACAAGAGTGTGTAGTGATAGGATAGAATCATAGAATCACAGAATTGCTGAGGTTGGAAGGGACCTTTAAGATCATCAAGTCCAACCATTAACCGACCCTGACAAAACCATTTCTAAACCATGTCCCCAAGTACCACATCTACCCTTTTTTTAAACACCTCCAGGGATGGCAAATCCACCCCCTCCCTGGGCAGCCTCTGCCAATGTTTAATAACCCTTTCAGTGAAAAAATTTTTCCTAATATCCAATCTAAACCTCCACTGACATAACTTGAACCCGTTTCCTCTTGTCCTATCAAGGACGGGGTGTAATGGCTTCAAACTGGAAGAGGGGAGATTTAGGTTAGATATTAAGAAGAAATTTTTCCCTGTGAGGGCAGTGAGCCCCTGGCGCAGGTTGCCCAGAGAAGCTGTGGCTGCCCCATCCCTGGAGGTGTTCAAGGCCAGGTTGGACGGGGCTTGGAGCAACCTGGGCTGGTGGGAGGTGTCCCTGCCCAGGGCAGGGGGGTGGGACTGGGTGATCTTCAAGCTCCCTTCCAACCCAAACCATTCTATGATTCTATGAAAAGGCCGTATCCACACAGGCCTGCAAACCGAAGGGAAGGGAATAGGTAAAATGCAGCAGCCAGATTAGCAATAAAGGGATGTACGCGGTGCAGCCTTCAGGTGCTCATGGGGACTCCAGAAACATCCCGAAACCAAACGCTTGGCACCAGCCAGGAGGCAGCTCCGTGTGATCCCCGGTGCAGGTCGGTGTCAGCTAAGCTCGTCTCAGCCTAGCTGAAAGCTGGCGGATAATGTGATTAAACAATAAGCATTTTGTGACAGTAATGAATCCTGGCATCCGTCTTTCTGATATGATTAAATCAGTCTGGAGACAAATTCTTCGTTTCTGACACCAGGTCACTGCACAAGTATGCAGTTTGGGTTTTGTTTGGGTGGTTTTTTTATTTTTTATTAAGTACTTAGTTAAGCAAGGTGCCACAAGCAGTAACGAGGTCACTCAGGATTAATTTCTAGCCTGGTAGATGGCAGGGAGCGTGGAGCATTTTCGTTTGCTCAGCTGTGGATGTTGACAAGTCTCTGCCTGGCAAAATGGTGCCTGGTTTCTTCCTCCAGAGAGGGCCCTCAACCTGCGCGCACACACAAAGAAATAGGGTGTTCCCATTCGCTCAGTGTTCTTCGACTCCACTCATTAATAACATCGTGCAAAGCCCGGTATGACTGGCTGAACAGGATTATGCCATAAGGTATGCAGAAAGCTGTTGAAGGGCCATATAATTATTGTCATTGATGAAAAGTCCCTTTCATGGCAGTTCTGACGCTTGCAGGTTAAAGAAGGCTTTGCAAATACACTATCAGCCATTCACAATTAACTTGGTTATTGATGGCACTCCATAAATGTTTAAAAACACTGAAGGAGAAGTAATAAATGGTTGATTTGTTTCCTTGACTGCAGCTGCTGCAGGCTTGCGCTGTTTGTGTATAATTCTTTATTCCACTTAACACCGACGGATATATCTTCTCTTACCTCCCCTCCCCGCTTTTAAACTAGGCTAATGAGATATCTTCTGTATTTACTGCAGGGTAAAGAAAACTGCCTGCAGTTCAGCCCTGATTAAGAAAAATCCAGCAGGCCAGCACCCAGCCTCACCTGGTCGCTTCTCGGGGGTTTAAGGGATTGCTCAAATCCCACCTGTGGAAATGCGGACACGTTTCCCACCTTCCAGCGTGTCCCTTTCACAAACAGTGCTTTAGCCCAGAAGTTTTCACCGTCTCCTCAAACCTGTTTTTAGGTTCTTCCCCGGCCACTGTGCTTAGGTGGAGGATCTGGGGCGACAAACAGAAATTCCTCGCGCTGCCATTCGCGGAGTGCCTGGCGTGCGTTCCCATTAACTACTGCACATGTATGTGCTCATCCCTCCTCTAGATACCTTGTAAATCCCAAATCGCCTGGTCTTTTCTGCCCGTCTAATCTAGGGCTTCCTTTCATTCATGATTAAGATCTGCAGATACAACTTGCGCTCAGGTGCAAGTCTCAGGAGTTTAAATGTTGATGTGTCAATCTTTGTCATAAACCAGTACCTTCTCTCTCTTTGGTAGCCACTGTAGTGATTCACAGGGCACAGATGGCAAGTTTGGGCATGGGTTTGAAAAGAGAAAAAAGTAACTGTGTGATCAAGAAGAAATGATAACTTTGGTGCGGTGGAATCAGCAGGCAACACTGCTGCATAGCTTAAAAATAGATGTCCTTGCTCCCTGTCCTTTTTCACTTGCAGCAATAGTTTTTAGACTCTTCTAATCACTCAGTTTACTTTCCTGTGGGCTGGCAGGGGCATCAGCTCCGGCAAAAAATAGTCTAGTCAGTGGAATATATCTCCTCTGAAGGACAAGATTGTTCTTCTTCTTGCTTCAAAAAAAAAAAAAATCTCTGGAAAAGGGAAATGTTTGCTAAAATTCTCTTCAGAGCGGCTGTATGCTTGATTGTGTTTGTATTGGTGTGTGGTGCTCTTTCCCCTCCCTCCCGCCCTCGGGGCACTGAAGGCCCCACGCATTAATGGTTCCCCACCTTCTTGTTAGAAAGGAGAGATCAGTCATTGCCGTAAGCCCTCTGCTTGCAGCTTTCACGCGCAGCCGCTCGTAACGCTGAGCTCCTCTTCGCTCTTCATCCAGTCCCCAGCGCACCATGGCCCCTTGTGCCCTTGGCGCTGGGTGGGCAGCGGGGAAGGTTGGGTGTGAGATACCTGCGATGGCTCCAGCTCCTGCCTGCCCCCACCTTTCCCGGGCCCCCACCTTTCCTGGGAAGGTCTCGACTATTTGTGGAGTAAATCACTGAAATGCCGCTATCCGTGATGAAGAAACCCGAAGTCAATCCTGGTTTACCTAAACAGCACAGGCGTGATGCGGGGCAGGGAAAGTCCTGATGGCAGCAGAAAGGTCTCCAAAAGCAGTGGCATTCACATCACTCACTTCAGCGGCGACCGCCCCTGTGCTTGGCCTTAAATACAGCCAGATTGCAGCTGATGCAATTGCTGGTGGGACCCACAGGATGGGGAATTCTGTCTCAGAAGACGGTGGCTCCGGGACAGACTTGAGGACCATCGTGAGCAACAGGCACAAAATGAGCTCTGGGCTCTGCAGCAGAAGGGCAAACCTGCGTGTGCGTGAGACGAATCAAGTGGAATTAGGGGAAGAACCTCACCTCTGTCCTCAGGACTGTAGTGATGGCTGCTGGAGGACTGCATCTGCTTCTGACATTGCCTCTTCAGGAGCGACAAGAAGATCTTACAGAGACCTCAAAGGGAGGCTATGAAAATGATTCAGGGGATGGGAAACGAGTTACATGACCTGAAGCACGGAGAACTCTATTCATTAGCTTATTAAAAGATGGAGAGGAGATTTTATCGTTCGTTTTAAGAACATGTACACAGAAGAGGAGTCTTGAGAGTCAAGGGCCTTTTGACCTTGCAAAATAGAGCCTAACAAGAAGGCTGGAAAATGAGTGCGGAGAAATTCAGCCTTGAAATAAGACGGCGTTTCCCAGCAGCCAGGCTGAGCCCGGCTGGCGGTGGGCTTGCAAGCGGATTGTGTGTAATGAGATGCGGTATCTTAAAAGAAAAGAATTTCCATCCAATTTCAGTGAGAACCTCTCTTCCTTGTCTGTTAGCCCTGGCGGGAGCCTGGGTTGCCGGCGTGCCCATACTGCCTTCCAAATCCCTGGACCGCAGTCCCGCAGCACCGTCCCCTTTCTGCTGCGTTAGGGGTTATGCTCGCACGTCCCTCCTCCCCAGGGCAAAGAGAAACGCTGTGCCAGAGTACCGTCACGTGCACGAAGGGACGGGACATTTGAACTCTGCCTTCTTGGCTTTACTTGATGTTTTTGAACTTTAATTGAGGTGCAATCCTGGGGCATTTTAAACAAATTCAAACCTCTCCCTGTGTGGTAGCAGCAGCCAGACAAAAGAAACAGGAAACTATGCTCCTCTTTGGACGCTATTTTTTTTTTCCCAACTTCTTTAATGGAGGCACCAGGCATGAATTTAACCCTTTTCCTGGGAAGGGTTTGGTAAATGGCATTAGCAGGTAGGAAATGATAGATGTGACTACTTACCCGCAAAAGCCTCGCTGCAAAGAGCTGAAACATCGTGTATGGACCTTCCGTAGAAGGGAAACTGGGAAGAGAGGCAAGGCAGGTCTTTATTTGGCTTCAGTTCTTTGTTCTTTTCCCTTTTTTTCTGCCATTTCACTTGCCCAAGAGCTTAGATCTAAACAAAGTATCGATACATCCCATTGCGTTACACCAGGGACACATTTGACCCATTTATTTTTAAGTGCTCGCGCTCTCTTTTTTGGTATCTGCTCCAACGTGTGCTATAAAAAAAGGGCTTCATTAAAGGAAAAGGTATTTGAAAAGGTGCCTGTGTGTAAAAGAACACGTTGGGAGCTAATGGGGGCTTTCAGGGGACTTGGCTGCACCAGTGATAATTGAAACAAACAGACCTCAGTGGCCTAAACTCATTGAGCGGAGCTATATTCCTCTTCCTTTTCTATTATACATGCAGTAGTTTAGCACTCCCCAGCTCCCCACTGGCATTAAGAGACACTTACAGCTGTTCTCCTCTCCCTAATAACAGCACTCCGTGGAGTTAATGGTGGGCTCCGAGGGCCTGATGAAGTGCTGCGGGGCTCTGACGACGCCAACCAGAGGACTTGCCATATGCCTGGGGAATTTCACCTCTGTTTAGACTCAATTCAGCCGAAACTCCCAAGGTGAAATTCCATTTAGGTCGGTACATTTCTGCACTAACAATTATAGTTACGTGGTGAGCGCTCGCTTTGATTTCTGCTGGGCTGGTGTCTGTTGTACGTAACCAGATCTGCGCTGCCTTCACCCCTGCCGTGGTGACCCCGATTGCAGGAGGAGAAAGGAAGTTGAGATTTAAATAGGGAAAACTTTGGTCCAAACAAAAATAAATAAATAAGAACACAAGAAAAGCCAAAGACGTTTTGTGCTGATTTCCTCTGCTGCTGCGCTTACAGAACAAGGAGAAGAGTAAAGTAGTAGACCTTTCTGTCTGATACGCTCATATCTGTCTAAGATAACCTATGGAGGACAATGGATTTATTCTGATTTTATAGTCAAGCAGAAAAATTATATAAAGTATATTAGATATATAGATATTCTATAGAAAGCAGAATTTGCATTGGTCATAGTTGTTACTAAGCATAAACAACAATGCCCCAATGAATGAGAAAATATCTATGGCAGGTGGGAAGATGGTGAATTCCATAATAACTTGTATGCCTCTCTCTACAGAGCCCTGACCGGGTGGTCCCAGTGCAGCGCTGTCTGCGAGCCAGCTGCTGACCCTACGCACCTTTGGGCTTGCCGGTGGGGGATGGTCACTGGTCCTTCTGCATACCGGGGGACAGGCCCCCTGTTCCGCCCTGGTCCCATCAACACCCATTTATCCCAGCAGCCAGTGAACATCAGGATCTGTGGGGCTGTTCAGTCTGGAGAAGAGAAGGCTCCGGGGAGATCTTATTGCGGCCTTCCAGTCCCTAAAGGGCCTACAGGAGAGCTGGGGAGGGACTTTTTACAAGGGCATGTAGTGATAGGACGAGGGGGAATGGCTTCAAACTGGAAGAGGGCAGGTTTAGATTGAACATTAGGAAGAAGTTTTTCACTGTGAGGGTGGTGAGGCAGTGGCCCAGGTTGCCCCGAGAGGTTGTTGAGTCCCCATCCCTGGAGGTGTTCAAGGCCAGGCTGGACGTGGCCTTGGGCAGCCTGGTCTGGTGGGAGGTGTCCCTGCCTATGGCAGGGGCGTTGGAACTCGATGATCTTCAAGGTCCTTTCCAACCTAAACCATTCTATGATTCTATGATTCTATGAATTTGTTGCTGCTCTCCGTGAGGTTGCACGGGGAGAGCCCCCCGCAGAGGTCCTGCCCAGGATGCGCTGCTGGAATACTCTGCAGTACCCCAGCTGCTCGCTACATGTAGGTTGCGTTTGCACGCTTTCCTTCACAACCACAGAACTACAAACTTCATATATTCATTTGCTTGGAGTCGTCTTTTGTTATGCTGCTAATTGTTATGTGTTTTTCAGAACCGTGAAGCTCAGGTCTGGATACAATTATACAAATCCCACTTATCCATACTTACCTGCGTCCTTAATGAAGCCCTGGGTATTGTAAGATTTTCTAACCCCTAACTACCTATCAGTGCAGAAAAACAGAGTTTAGAAGGTTTTTGTTCTTAAAAACCCCAAATCTGTGTGTTTATTTATAGATGTTTCTCTTGTGCACTCTTGGCAGATTGCATTGGAGAAACCGCTTGCTTAATCTTGGGCGAAGGGAAATCTCCCCATCTGTGCTCTGTTAGCCTGTGTCGGAGCCCGGTCCTGCTCACACCAGACTTTGTCCTCCCCTTGCTGCATCTGATGTCCCAGGGGAGCCCAGGATGTCGGGGCTGCAGCTCATGCAGCTGGAGGAGGAGGCAGGGGGGACACGTGCATACGGAGCCCACCTCCAGCCTGTCCCTACGGCTCTCCTGGGCGCTGCACAGAGCTTGTTGGCCATCGTGTTGTGATGGGCGATGGTAGCCCCAGATGCCCCCGGCATGTTGGCTGAGGTAGTGCTTAGAGCAGCTCTGCAGAGTCAGGAGGGAGGTGGCTTTGCAGAGGTCCACCAGGAAAGACACACATCAGGCTTTAGCCCCTTGAGGGGCTTCACCAGCAGGATTCAGGAGCCTCTGGGACTGGGTATCGTATAGGAATACTGGGTCTGTTGGTGCCATCTACATCTACCTGGGTCCAAGTGACATTTACAAGCCTGAAACCCATTTGCGTAGGTTTTAGCTCCTTTGGAATCTGCTGCCGCGCACAGCTGCTGCGAGCGCGGAAACTTGTCGCTGACCTTTGGAAGCTGTAACTTCTATCAGTCATGTCTCTTACTAATTGCTGCTGCGGTTGGCGGCCCTGGGTGGAAGGAAGTGTGTTACAAAGCTGCCCTCGCGAAATATAAATTATTTTAATTACAGTCAACATGCACTTAGTGTGGAACACAGGGAAATAAGTTTCCGGCTGGCTTTTTTAACTGCATCTGTAAAACGCACAAGCGTATTTTGGCTGTGCAAAAGCTGGGGGTGCCCGTGTCGGGGTGTACTGACGTGGTGGGCTGTAAGTTCTGGAGCTCACACATGCGCTCCTGTTATCCATGCTTCAGCGAGGATTGTCCTTTCGTAGAATAGACGAGCTTGCAGTTTTTTCAGATGCAATTCGGGAAGTCTGCTAAAAATGCAATGTAAGATGTAGGTGTTTACTTTCCTTTTTTTGTTGTTCTTTCTTTTTGCATTTGGTGGATTTGGTATCAATATTTTTCTGCTGAGGTGCTGCAGCCACGTAATGCGCTTTTCTGCAGATCCAAGATGAGTGTAGCTTCACACCACAGATATACCTTCTTTTGGAAATAACATCTTTGCTCTGTAGCGAGGTTCGTGAGGAAAGGTGCCTGTACTAACTTAAAGCAGCTGCTCAAGCCCCGGCTTCTCCTTCATTCCTGTTAAGCAAAGCTCTTAAGCATGTTTCTTTACTGAAAGCCCAAGATCTGCGTCAGTCTTTGCTGAATAGGGATTGATTTAAAATTGCGCTTAACTACCTTGTGGAACGGAGGCACGTATAAAGAAACGTGCAGCTGGAGCTTCTCCGCATTTGCACTGACGTGAATCAGGCGTAACTTCACTGAAACCAGTGCTGCATGGGGGAGAAGAGTCGGGTCCCAGGCATATCAGAAAATAGCTGTGAATCTTTCAGTTGTCTTACACAACTAAACCATGTTTTTAGGAAACTAAAACTGTCAGCCATAGCTCTGCTTTAAAAATCAACCCCTCAGCTGCCAGCAACGTGGCCTGTTAGCGGTACCGTTAGCCCATATCTCCTTTCCAAAAAGATGTATTTGAACGTTCATGCAATCAAGGTATCGTGTTGGCTGAGCATCCTTCAGAGCTTTCTAATACACAATAATATGGCTATCACTGTGCCTAATGTTTCATAAAAATGCCATATATAATGTTACCTTCTTGGCTTCCTATCTTCTTTAATGAAAGGGTGCAGGAGTTTCATTTCCAAATGGTTACTCTACCAATCATAAAAAAGAAAAAAAAAAAAAAAAGAAGAAAAAAGAAGAGCTAGGATGCTATTGTAAAATGCTCTGTAATTGTGATGGCGGGGAGGGAAGTGGGCTTCCTGTTCCCTATAGTACTCAAAAGCAGGAACAGAATGAATGTATTATCAGCTATAGTAATCATCACATCTCATTTCTGCAATTATATATTATGTTTGTGTTTATGTTCAGCGTTTCTTACATCTCCCACGTATAAACGTACGAGAGATGTTGGTATTTGAAATACCACAATAGACACACCAAGCCCTTGACTTCGGTGACATTCCTCCCAAGTATTAATTTATGTACCAGAAGTATATGGGCATGTAGAAATTGATACAAACAGCTTCCTGAGTAACGCACAGATGTGGTGTTTGTGCCTCCTGTTACCTAGCTGCCCAGTGACGTCCTGTGTATTCAAAAAGAATTTCTCATGAGCAATTACCTCTCTGTGCTGTGCTTCCTGCAGTTCTCAGGAACAAGCTGAGCTCTGGCTTCTGAAAAATAGGCTTGTGGGAGATTCATTTTTTCCCCCCCAATCATTTCTGATCCCTGCTTCCCTTTTTATAGGCTTGGAAAGGCTACAGAGTCATTTGTACTTTAACTTTTCCTAGTCGAATATTTTAGGTACCTGACTTTGCCCATCTCTAATAAGTGGGCAGACATCTGAAAAGCTGCTCACCATTTCTGTGGGTTCATTGACATTTTGAAAATGTGCTTCTTTTTATCATCTCCAAAATGTCTTCCCCTACAAACATCATACTTAGAATGATTTATTAGCCTTTCTGGAGATTTCTGCCTTTTAATACCTGCTGGGGAATTTTCCAGGAGATTGCAAGGATGTAAAAAATTTGCTCTGGGATACATACATATAGATGTGTGTATATATGTAGGTATATGTACATATGTATATGCATATATGTATGTGCATATATAACTGCACTTGGGTAACAACAAGATGGATTAATCTAGACTTATGAAGGAAAGGAGTATGAAAAGGACACAGGGCAAGACAAGCAAAAACCTTTTCTTAAGGTCTGCAAAGAAGAACTGATTTGAAAATAGATCTTGTTTGTGTAGTACAGGGGACATCCTTATTTTCACATCTCCATCAGCACTCGGGTCTGACTTCTTAGACCCGACTGTGACTAAAGCACTCATCGCTTTTGTGCTGAATTTCTTGTCCCAGGCTCTTGCAGGGCTGAATCAAGACAACACAGTGAGTCCCAGCAGCAGCGTGTGGTCTCCCAACAGGGAGTGCACAACTCTTCTAGACGTACGGGAGCTCTGACTCTTCATCGGGGGAGTTTTGGTCTGAAATACTTGCGCTTTCACTCAACCAAGAGGAAATGCAGTTGACCCTTTGAGCTAAGGATACTGCTGTTGAATATTCAGATGCTTATCCGTCAATGTTGGAAATTTAAAAAACAGTGACTCCCATATGTCTGTCCAGATTTCTTCCCTGCTTCCCAGATGGAAATGCAGATGCTGTGCTACGTTTGCAGAGACCGCCCACTAAATCCAAAAAAAGACATATTTCAGGTCTGTAGAACCCCAAATTCCTCTGAAAGTGTTGGTGCGTGTTGTCACAAGGCGCGCGTGCGCCTGCCCATTTGTCCAGACCGGTCGAGAGCTACGGCTCTGCCTGGGCTCTCGGCTCTCTGAGAAGACGGACAAGTGTCTACAAAGAGCAGAAAGGAACTCAACAACATGTGAAAAGTGTAATTTTGTGAGCAAAGGACAAAATGTGGCACATGAGGCCAAGAGAAAGCATTTCAGTGAGTTTCTAGTCCAATATTTACCTTTGTCATCAAAGAAAGGGGCAGATTTAATAATTCTCTGTGATAACTTACGCTGTTGGGGTGACACGAAGAGGCGGAGTATGACGGTGCAGCTTTTCCCTTTCTGCACCTCTCCTGAACTACAACAGTAATCCTCTGCATCGGCACTCGTTTCCGTGAACGCTGCTTGCTTTCCTTAACCTTAATAGGATTTTCAAAGACTTGAAGCTGTCTGGCAGTCTTCTTCTTGAATCCTTTTGGAGATAATCAGGCTGATGTGCTAATCACGTTTGTGCTGTATTTAAAAATAGTGGGATAAAGTCTGAAAAGTGCTGAGGAGCACTATTCACCTGCAGCTTGTTTACAAGCAAAGCAGAAAGAAAAGAGGTGGCGGACGGCATAGCAAATGGGGATGTCCAGATGCTTTGCATTTGAATCAGAAAATAAGCCAAACCCCGATTACTCAGTGGATTGAGGTTCTTTTGCTGTGGTCGAGGGCGAGCAGGGGAGCATAGTTGTCTCAGCTCGATCACATCTGAGGATAAACACCCCGGGCTGATCCTTCCTCAGCCCCGTGAGCGGTCTCTGATCTGTGGGATTTACACTGTACACGAGTAGGTGTGAAACGGAGAGGAGGTTTATTGCGGAACGCTTGGCATGGGCTTGGGGAGTGAATTGATAAAGACGACATGTACATTGTCAGGTTGGGTGTTCTTAATTTATAGAAGCCTTGAGAGCCATTACTCAGTTCCACCCCGCGCAGTTCTCCCTGCCAAATCCTGCTGTATTTATAGGAATAAAAAGGAAGACCTGGTTGAAGATGAAGCAGCCGCTAACGCAGACACGCACACACTTACACAAAACGCTCAGGTTTCGAGGTCTGACAGTCTGTCTTTAAAGAGAGCTCTTACACCAAAAAGTAGTCAATGTAGAGACGTGCAAAATGAATTCATTCTCCAGGTTTTTTTTATTCAGAAGGTCTCTTGGGTATAATATAAACCACTCTCTACAGTCCCATAAATAGGTGCAAAAGTGGAAGGAGGGAGGCAATACACTTAAAATTTCCTAGAACCATTAGCACGTATCACATCCTAAAATGATCACCCTTGATCTCAGAGGGCGCCTGCTCACAAGTGGGTTAAACCGATTACTCTCCTTTCCAGGTGCATTTTAAACTGCCGGGAGGGTGAATAGGCTGCAGACCCCCTTCTGCTGTCCTGTCTCGGAGCGGGCACGAAGGAGGCAAAGGCTCTCACTCCCCGTGGTGCGCACTGCGATGTCCCGCAGCCCCCTTCGCCTGCGGTGCGGCTCTCCTCGGCCGCCGTGGTGGCAGTTTCTTGGGGGTGTTGTGTGGCGAGCAGGAGCTGAGGGCACTGCACAGAGCAGGGAAGATGTCGGGACAAATCTACAGCATCTCAACTGCCCTGAGCCTCACCGCGGCAGCGGCTCAAGTTAGAGGAGCTTCAGACACATTAGTTGCCCTTGGTGAGAAGGCACTGTCCATGTTAGTTTTGGACGTCGCTGTTAATGAGTATGATTATTCTCCGGCTCACACGTCTCTTTCCATTAATCGTGGCGTACCGCTGCCTGACACCCTGAACATGTTCTCTTTCTGCTTTGCATCGCGCAGCCTGCTGCCGAAATGGCAATGCAAATGTTTCCTTGATAATTTTGTCACACCAAATCTGATCAAATTTATTCGGTGTCATGCACACGCACACACAAATGCACGCTTAAAGACATTTGCCCCGAGGCATTAAAGCCAAACTCTGCTCTCTTAGCTGAGGAAACCCAGCGGGAAGTTGTCCAGAGCGCTTGTGCCTTAAGTGACCTGTTTTAATCAGTTTTGTGGGCTGGCTGAGATTTGTGGTACAAAAGGAAGACGTGGTGGTTGTGCTCCTGAAAAAAAAGCACTGTCTAGCCATGCACAGGGAATGGATTTGGGCCGGCCCAGCCTTAGCCATAGCCTTGCATAAATTACCTCATGGCTCTGTGCCTTGATTTGATAAATAAACCTTCCTGATGATAGGTTTATTTACACGAGGCTTAATTAACCTGTTTGCCGCTTACTTTCAGATGGGTTGTGCCCAGTGTCAAGACAACAGTAAGAAGAGTCGCTTCTTAGTGAAAGGGTATCAGTAGCTCTTTCTCCAACTGGAGCTTCCCCATTCCAGCTCTAACGCACGCACTCCCTGGGCAAACACGGCAGGTCTTGGGCGGCATCGATTCACAGGCTGAGCGCCACTGACTTGTTGATGTGACTGCCTTTCTCTAATTCCTTCCCTTTTCGACGGAGAGATCCCTCAAAGGCTGTTTTTGAAGCCCAGAGCTGTTCCAGACCTTGAGAGATGAAAGCCAGTCTGAGCAAGGTTTTGAGAAGGAGCTATCAGAGTTTGAGCTCAACTGCCAGCTTCTCCTCCCGACATCAAAGCCCATCTATTCTCATTTGCTGTGGCCTCCATATTTCAAAGGGTGACTAATTCCACTTTCTCTAGCCTCTTGAGACCTGTAGTTTGCTCTAGTCTTTTTGATGGTTTGATTTCATATGTACTGCTAGAGAAATAGGTGAAAGCCTGTTGTGCCTGGAGACCGCTGGCGATGTCCAGCTTCACTCAGCCGTTGGCCCCCACCTAGAAAGCCGTGAAGTGAAATCAGAAGAAATCAAACATCATGCAGGTAAGCAGAAAAAACAGTTTGGTTTCCTATGATATGGGGAACAAAACCCATCTCTTTTTGATGTGCAGAAACAAAAGAAGGGAAAAAAAAAAGCATTCCCTGCTCGGAACTGGGGTTTTTTTCTTCTTTTTGACAGCAGATTTAAGTTTGACATTTCTCCGCAATGCGAGCCCAAGCTCCAAGGCTCTCTGAAAACCCAGCAGCTGGGGCTGGTATCAACAAGGTTTTAGCTGAGACCTCACCCTATGCTGCTGAATTCAATCTAGTGTGGCAGCAGCGACGCTGGAGATAAGCATTGCCCTCCACGCTACAGCCAGTGCACAAGCGAAACAGGGCATTAACAGCTGCTCAGTGCATTGCATCTACATTTCCAAAGCATTTTACGTAAAAAATTAAACATTAGCAGCTGTTTGTGGGTGAATATGTAGCAATTCCTCATTTGGCATAATAGCCCTGAAGGACTAGTAAAACTTTTATCTGTTCCACTCGGTGACATTACCCGACCGACACAGATCTGAACAAGGGCAAGGAAGGGAACATTACAATCAGGGGCTTATTGATTGCCTTAAAAAATTAAATAAAAGGTTTCATGCAGAGGAAATACGTCCTTCTTGTTAGCCATTAGATGAGTTGGACCGACACGGGGTTTGGGACTCTTGGTCCTGTGGGAGCCTTGGTGTCACGCCGAGGCAGGAGGCGGCAGAGGAGGTGGCGTGGCACTAGGAGCGACTCCCAGAACTTCAGGAGCAGTGGGGAAGGGCGGGCAGGATAGTTTTGGTGGTGGACAAGGGTGGCAGCACCCCATGCCCTGGAGGAGCGTGAGATTGTGCAGCTATGAGGTCCTTGGGGAAGAGGGGTGCACCATCCCCTTCATCTGCTCCCGTCTTTAGCCTTAGGTGAGGAGGACTCTGGTCTGACCTGGGCAGGGGAGACAGTTAAGCTGCATATTCCCACCTCAGCCTACCTTGACAGGAGCTGTCTGCAGCAAAACATTTAAAGTAGCTTCACTAGGCTGCGGGTTCCCTAGGGGGAGGAAGCTCATTTGTGGCTCTCAGAGCTATTTCTTGGCTGTTGGCTGACCCTGAGCAATATCACTGTCTCGGTGGCATGCTGGTCACGTTTTAAGTTTCCCTTGTGTCCATGGGGCTGAGGAACAGGCAAGGCTTTCCAGCCCTTTTAGTCTCCTGCAGCTCCTGAGTCTGTTTTAACCCCATATGAAACAAGTCTTGCTTTTCTCTCGTTGGTGGGTGTGTTGGTAAGCGTTAAAGTGTCTGCTCCTTTTTCTTTGTCTTGTTCTGTCTCCTTCATGCCTGTCCATGGGAAATGATGTCCCTTCTTTCCTTTCCTTCCCGCCTGGAGTTCAGAGAATGCTGTCTCTCTCTCAGCACAGAAAGGAGCCCCTGGCTCCTTGATAAAGACCTGGATTAAATAAAAAAACCCCTCGCACCGTTGTTAGCGATCTGACCCCGAGGAGATCTCATGGATGCTTCACCCAGCTGCTCCCCAAATGATGAGGAACTGTGTCCTTGGAGGGTGGCTTTCCATTCTGGAGGTTCAAAGAGGTACTTTGAGGCAGTTTAGTTCAATGTTTTAGTTCTATTACACCTGAATTCCTCCTCATCCCACGGTATTTTAAGCACTGGCTAACTGGTAATTCTCTGTCAGATCCTAACATGTCTGCATGGTGACAGACCTCCAGCTGATGTAAATTGTCATATGCCACTGAAGTCAAAATCAGGCGCTGGCCAAGTGTTGCATAAGTCTGTGTTAGGCCGTTTATTCCTATTTAATTATTTTTGGAGGCAAATCGTGCGTAATGCCTTCTAGATCCCAGAAGCCCCCCTGTTTCCCATTTTAGCCACTTTCCCTGGCCAGGGCTGAGCTCCTGTTACGGCAGGCAGCGAGAGGGCAGGTCCCAGGATGATGCTCGTGACCTGTGTGTCCCAGCAGAGCCGAGGAGAGGGAGCCCGGGGCACAGCGCGCTGCTGCGCACTCGAAGCGGGGGATAGAGGGGGTTTAAAAAATACACTGGTGAAAACAGTAACGCTGCAAAAAAGCCTCAGAGCTGCTTTAGGAGGTCAGGACTGGAAAGATAACATGGGGTCCCTCTACAAGTTGTCCTTCTTGTTACCCAGATTTTCTGTTCTGTACCATTTTATATACCAATAGCATATAAATTTTTGCTGTTCATATCCCCGTGGAGCTGTCACCATGGAATACGCGTTTCTGCACTAACTGGGATCCTCTGAATTATATGAAGTTCTCCAAACTGCCTCGACAGGCCTCATAAGTGGGCTTTTACTTCTTGATCTGATAGCTGGCAGGCAGCGGTGGCAGCGGTGTGGGTCCAGGTTTTACCTGGCACTTTCACGGCTGAGCAAAGGAATGAGAACGAAAAGCCCTGTCTGAACCCTCCTGGGCTCCCGTCTGGCAGTCGATGTTTTTGGGGAGCATGGGGTCAGATCAGGTCAGACTCTGACAGCAGTGGCGCGGGGAATTAATGAAAAAATGAGGTTGTAGCAACATCAAAAGATTGCTGCATCAAAGTGTAGTAATTGCCAGAACAGGAGAGATCTGAAATATCTGATAGCTCCTTTATGAGATTACCAGCTATCAGAAGGGGAAAAAAAAATCAGAATTAAAAATCTCATGTGCAGAAAATTAGGAAAAGGGACAGAAATGGCAACATGGCATTTTGGGTCCTGTTCTCAAAAGTAGAGCATCAGTGCTGAAACTGTAATAGAGGCATTAGCAATCCTTCCAGACTGGCAGAAGTTCAAGGATTTGTGCATGTCTGATGGAAGGATTGTTCACTTAATATCTATTTTTTTTTTATGAGGAGATGATCCTGGCATCAAATCCGGTATCATCCTCACCCGTCCGAGTGTTTCTGCGGGTACGAGCAGGTGGAGGCTGTTTCCCGGCTGGAGGACGACCACGCTCCCTGTGCACAGTTGCAGCACAGGAGACGACACAGACTTTGCTAAGGAATAAATCCTCCGAAGGAAGATGGAGACACTTAGCGAAACCAGGCAAAGCGTTCAATCCATTTATCAAAGAATATGCAGTTCTCATTTCAAGGCAGGTGAGGCATTGATGATAACTTCTGAGTGCAGAAACTTAATCTACATCCAGAACATTTTTAATTAACGCTCTGCAGCTACCAAAGGCAAAAAGTCAGCAGATGACTTATGAATTTGGTGTCAGTTCTTGGATGATACCAGGCTACGGGGCTTTCTTCTGCGGGTTTTTTTTCACTCTTCTTGACCGCTCCATCAAGCTGTTCTGTGCAAAGTGAAGGGATGGGACAGAAGCGGAACTGTTGTCTGCCTGATTTTGCAGGGCACAAATATATTTCCCTCTCAAGTTAAGGGGGGAAACACACACGGTGAAAATGACACTATTGTTTCAGTTGCTCCTGAAATACCAAGCGCTAAACTTTAACTTTTGTGAGTGAGGGGATGGCAGTGAGTACATAATTGCCGAATTTGCAAAAACAGCAGAAAAAAAAAAGGGGGGGGGGGCTGTGGAAATATTAAATGATCTCATCCTCCCGAGCCTTAATGGAAATGAATCGAGGCTGCTAGACAGCTCAGGAAGGCAATTACAGGGAAATAATCTGTGGTGTTTAGTGAAGCGGTGATGTGGGGCATGCTGAACATGATGGATCTGGCTGCTATTTCCAGTTAATAATAATGCACTTTAAGAAAAGGCGGTGCTGCACATGTTCGTGCTTTTGTGTCTGTTTGTGTAGCAGAGGAGCCAGCCAGTTTTAGGTTTTTTCCTACACTGGGAATTGCCTTGAACCCAGTGGCTGGAGTGGCTCTGTAGCAGTGCGAGTTCCCCCTCAAGGCAAAGCCTCTGCAAAGCAGTATTTGCTTTTGTGAAGATCTCGGCCTTCTTTCCAACAGTCCAGCTGCTGGAAAATTGTGGCTTAGGGAGCTGTTATGCTCTTCGAGAGTTGGTGTGTGCCCTGGTTGATAGCCATCCTTGCCTGAAGTCCCCGATATAGGTCAGAACTAGTTGTTAACAGTAAAAAGTGCGGGTGCCTGGAAATAAATGCACTTATTTATAGAATCAAGCAGGGAAAGACTTTTTCTCTTCTTAAACCTTAGGTCCTCCTTTCTGCCGCAGGGCTCTGGAGAGAGCTGAACAAGCTGTAACAAAAGAGACTCTTAAATCTGTCCCGAACTATTTACTGAGGTTTGAAAAGTTGGTTTACATTTTCCAGCGCTTGGTCTCACTTGAAAGCAGAAGCACCCGTCACCTGCAAGAAGGGCTGTTTGAAGAGGGACCATGAGGTCCCACAGCTGTTGGGGTTCCGGCGTGAGCGAACCGGGCACGTGGCTCCCCGTGGCACCGTGCTTTACCTCTGCCTACCAACACGAGCAACTCTGAACCTGGCTTTAAATGACACAGGGTGCAAGTGAGCCTTGAGGAAGAGGTTACTTGGACGCAATGAGTGTCTGTGCAGTTCCTGTTGGTACAAGTAAGCTCTCTATACTTTTCTACTTTCTTCCACTGTAGGTCCTAAATCCAATCTGATGTTATTTTTAAACACCGTGCCTTGCCGAGCTACCCAGTGCAACCGCAAGGCATCGCTGATTTATTCTGCGTTTAGTCTGTGGGCTCTGTCAAGCTGATTCAGACTCCAAAATCCTCAGTCTGATTTCGAGGCCAAATATTTTAGAACAAGCCCAGAGAAATGTATAATAAAGACAAACACATTTAAATATTTATCTGGAATGAACGGAATGAAATTCCAAACTCATGAGATTTGCTTGTTGCTGGTGATTTGCTAATAAGTCAGTCGGATGCAGGCTGACAAGGGAATACTTCTCCCAGTGTGAAGGGCTTGTGTTTCTACCTCCTACTGAGTACTTTACAGAAGAGTCTTCTTCACCTGTAGACACCTGGAAGTCAGGTGAGAAGGGAAAGAACTAATCAACTTACGATGCCATGAGAGCATTTCCAGAAGATGCATTGCAGAAGAGTAAACAGAATTCATGGTTTTATTGTCCAGACGTTTATTTACAAGTAACATTTCGTAAACTCTCCATCTCATTCCAGGTCAGGGACCTGCTTCATTATTTCCCAGAAATGGAAAATAAAGATGTGTTCTTTCCTGTGCTGGTGAAATGGTGCAGCTAATCACGCCGAGAGGTCCAGGTCCTTTAGTTACCTACACGTGACACTGAGAGCTTTGGCTGTCTGCTTGGTCAGTAGGTCCTGATTCCACCCTAACAGCAGGTCAACAAGGAGAAGGTCTGCCGGTAGTTCATCCAGTCAATAGTTCTCACGCTCCCACTAAAGGTACCAAAACCTTGTACAATATCCACTCATACTGGAAATAGGCATCATGTGCTAGCTGGATCTTCACTGCTCCACAAACAGCTCCGTTTACAGAGAAACACACTGAATGCTCTGAGCTGGGCTCCTCTAGACCTTGATTTCCTCAAGGATGGTTCAGGGTATTTATAAAGGGAGAAAAAAGTATTAGGAATGGATGGCTGTTTGTGGGGAGTGAATCTGGAAAACTAAACTGAAAATTAGAAGGATGAAATTTGTACACAAAATAGGCTTCAACTCAGTGCATACCTTTGGTGGGGAGGAAGAAAGTAGAGGTGTGGATTTTGAGACTGTCATTACTTTTCTTTTTTGACATTTCAGAATGCAACTTTGCAACCTCTTTGCTTTAAAATAGCAGCTTTTAAAAATTAACATTCATCGGAAATATTTTTTAAAGTAAAATAACTGGGGAGTAAAATGAAACCAAATTTCTAAAGGAATACTAGATATTGCCTGGCAAACAAAAAAAATGTTTTCATTTTTATTTCATCAACAAAACTCAATGCAAAGTACTCACAGATTTTACATAACATNCATTTAAATATTTATCTGGAATGAACGGAATGAAATTCCAAACTCATGAGATTTGCTTGTTGCTGGTGATTTGCTAATAAGTCAGTCGGATGCAGGCTGACAAGGGAATACTTCTCCCAGTGTGAAGGGCTTGTGTTTCTACCTCCTACTGAGTACTTTACAGAAGAGTCTTCTTCACCTGTAGACACCTGGAAGTCAGGTGAGAAGGGAAAGAACTAATCAACTTACGATGCCATGAGAGCATTTCCAGAAGATGCATTGCAGAAGAGTAAACAGAATTCATGGTTTTATTGTCCAGACGTTTATTTACAAGTAACATTTCGTAAACTCTCCATCTCATTCCAGGTCAGGGACCTGCTTCATTATTTCCCAGAAATGGAAAATAAAGATGTGTTCTTTCCTGTGCTGGTGAAATGGTGCAGCTAATCACGCCGAGAGGTCCAGGTCCTTTAGTTACCTACACGTGACACTGAGAGCTTTGGCTGTCTGCTTGGTCAGTAGGTCCTGATTCCACCCTAACAGCAGGTCAACAAGGAGAAGGTCTGCCGGTAGTTCATCCAGTCAATAGTTCTCACGCTCCCACTAAAGGTACCAAAACCTTGTACAATATCCACTCATACTGGAAATAGGCATCATGTGCTAGCTGGATCTTCACTGCTCCACAAACAGCTCCGTTTACAGAGAAACACACTGAATGCTCTGAGCTGGGCTCCTCTAGACCTTGATTTCCTCAAGGATGGTTCAGGGTATTTATAAAGGGAGAAAAAAGTATTAGGAATGGATGGCTGTTTGTGAGGAGTGAATCTGGAAAACTAAACTGAAAATTAGAAGGATGAAATTTGTACACAAAATAGGCTTCAACTCAGTGCATACCTTTGGTGGGGAGGAAGAAAGTAGAGGTGTGGATTTTGAGACTGTCATTACTTTTCTTTTTTGACATTTCAGAATGCAACTTTGCAACCTCTTTGCTTTAAAATAGCAGCTTTTAAAAATTAACATTCATCGGAAATATTTTTTAAAGTAAAATAACTGGGGAGTAAAATGAAACCAAATTTCTAAAGGAATACTAGATATTGCCTGGCAAACAAAAAAATGTTTTCATTTTTATTTCATCAACAAAACTCAATGCAAAGTACTCACAGATTTTACATAACATTTTTTTTTCCTGCCTTTAGAGCAAACTGTGAGGCCCATTGCCCACCCAGCTCTAAGAAGAAATTGGGTTTGACGATGGCATTTAGTTGATACCTTAGCACCTGTATTTTTCTTCTGGTTTGCAAGTGTTAAGGTTAAAAAAAGGCCTCTTTCAGCTGGATACGTTTCTGTGGAGACTTATTTCACACTCAAAAGAAAGGGAAAAGGCAGTTGTGCTAAAGGAGTGGAGTCCTGAGCCACTGATGGAGGATGTCCAAAGAAGATAGTACAGGGCCCAGACTGGGAGAAGAGACCCTGTCCCTGTCCTGGGTGCCGGCAGGGAAGAGCTGGTGCAGTAAGGAAACATCAGAAAGCCGAAAGGGAGCAGAAGGCAGATGAGGAAGTACAAAGGAAAGGCAAAGCTGGCAGCACCGTTAGGCGTCTTCAGAAGAAACTGCCCCAGCTCTGTGTTCAGACCAGTCAGAAAATCAGACATCCCCAAAAGTATGACTCTCCCCACAGCCACAGGGCACCGTAAGTGATGGGGAAGGAAACCTGCTGGAAGGTAATTCCCAGCCAAATGCCACCAGCTCCGATAAAACCTGATGAGGGATGCTTAAACAACAGGGCTGGGGAAGGGGGGGGCACCGTGAAAAAAAATGACAATTGCATCAGCTTGGTTTCCCATCTCAATTCCTTTAGATTTGCCTTTTGATTTCCAATCAGTCCCTTGATCCTCAGACTCTGCCATCAGCACCTGCATTCCCGGAGCATCTGAAAAGCGAGCCTCCCGGTGCGAGGCCGGGGACGGGCGCCTTTCCCAGAGCCAGGCACACATTTAGCATTGTTTGTAGTCTGCTTTTCTGAGTCATTACTCGGTGGTACAAGAGCGTGTGCGTGCGTGTGGAGGGGGGGGAATAATTGTGCGATTAATGATTGCTATTTTGATTACAGGATGCAATTGTCACGGCGGTTGGAAGCCAATCAACGCGTCGTGAGTGGGAGCCCGCTGGTACTTTCCAATGGTCCTTGATTAAAAAGGAAGCTCTTGGCTATCTTCAAGCAGCGGGAGAGGAAACAGCACGGATGAAGGTGAGGCAAGTGCCAGACTCTCACTCCCGATGGATCACAGCTCATTTTCACCGTAGTTTAGTCACGCAATCTGCTATTTTTCTCAACTCTGGGGCCTTCTTCCCCCTTTGCTCCCAACCAGACAATGTCTGGAGCAGCCTCTGCCTTTTGGTGACAATGAACGCTCAGGTCTTTGCTCTGCAAATTAAATACACGGTGTGCCTTCACAATCCATCTGCAGTTTATATATGCTACTGTTTGTCTTTCAGTGCGCCCTCTTTCAGTGCAGTTGCAGGTAACCAACTGTGTAACTGGAATCCAGCTCAGAACCAGCAGCACGTTACAGGTACGCTATTTTAGTACAGCAATAGGGTGTTTTAATTAAAGTGGCAGCTGAAGGCGAAAACGTATGGTGCTTCTCCCAGATTTTCTGTGGCTTTTCAGACAGTGGAATTTCTTCTGTCCTGGAGATTTCCTGGCACTGGGTGTGTCAAATCTTTTCCTAAGATGAAAGGAATAAAAAAGGAGGTATGTGTTCTTCTGGTTTGGTTTTTTTTTTTTTTTTTTCCTAAAAACAAATGAGCATAAGTGAGTGAACTCATCCAAGCTACAATATTTTATCTGATTTAAGTCACTTAACCAATAACACACACAAGTGTGTTATGGGGACAGGAAGAGATGGGGAGAAATTTGCACTGAAACTGTCACAAAGTTTTGGATTAATTTCTCTTAAGTCCTGTGGACTTGAAATGAAGCACCTAAAATGTCACCTCACCTTTAGATGTTGTGAACGCACAGAATCCTCGATTCAACAAAGCAGTACTTGTTGCTGAAGAGCACCTGACACCAGATGGTGTTTTGGTAATTGTGCCTAGGTATTTTTGTGTGTTTAATGACTTTGGTCTGTCTCAAGATATAGGAGATTCATAAAGGAAAAAGAAAGTCACGGGTTCATCCTTGGGCTTCACACTGCGTGAAACATCTGCGGATTGATGTTGACAGGTCTCTGCGAATGTTGTGATGTGAGCCTTGCAGTCCACGATGAACACCAGCTTATGGGGATGCAGGGATGAAGCTTAAAGCTTTACTCAGCACTCTCCCCTCTAAGTAGATATATGGAGTGGTATTCTCTGTATTGTAGAAATCACTATAATTTTTAATGTACCTTTGTAGATCAACACTGATATCTTGTTTCTAAGAGAGGTTGGCTCTCACTCCAACCCACCATAAGAATTTCAATTCTCTGGTGGAAAACACATGGCCTCTGGTACCTGGAGCGCTCCTGTCTGGCTGGAGAGTTATCTCATCTTGTGTTCCTCCATGGCTAAATGAACGTAGAGGTGCATTTGGAATTCAAAGGTGTATGTTCCTTCCTAAGCAGTGTTAGTCATTAATATGGAATTGAGTCTGCTGCGTGAAAGGGGCCATGTCACCACCGAGCCTTGCGCCGTGATGCGTTTCTTACATCATATTAAGCACTGGTAAAAAATACAGGAGAGAAACAAACTTAAACGGTCATTCAGGCAAACTGCAAGCGTATGTAGCCCATGCTTTCAGAAAGGTTCACACAGCAGCAAAGGGGACTAAAAACTCTATTATACTCTTTTCCCCTTAGAAAACCTGCTAATGCATTCATCTTTTTAGCTTGTTAAATATGGGATAAGGCTAAAAGGTAAAATTCAGATACAATTGTCACAGCACAAATAATAAAAAAAACAACTTACAAGCTCTCTTGATATCAGAAATAATTACACGTCTCCAGTGCCAGGTCTCAGGCTGTTGTCTATACCCTTTCATTACCCACCCAACGTGACAAGGCAACCCACACCCTCCTAAATAACGCTGCAAAAGCAGCCTCTTGCGGGACGGAGCTGAGAGCTGGCACACAAAAAGATGGTATCTTTGTTCATTAATAATGCACAAGTGACAACTATCAGGGGAGTGGTTTTCAGCAGATATCAGAAATACATAGACGCTTTGAAGAAAGGACGCGAGTTTGATCAGTTTAGCAGCGCTGAGGGGGCAATGGGGAGGAGGGTGTCTCATGGCTGTGGGCAGATGGAGCCCAAGAACTAACCCAAGCTCAGAGAGCAGCAAACGGTTCTTGTCTTTGGTATCTGGGCAGCTGATTTGGATGTGCGATTAATGGCTGAGCAAGAGAGCGTAGCACTGCTTCCCTGCCGGTTATCTGCCATGGATAATCTTTTCTGGGAACTGAAATAAAGCTAAACACAAAATGCTGCAGAAAAGGGCCTCTTTGACTTCAGTGGTCTTTGAAGAGGGGCAAGAGCAGGGTGTTTTCTAGATGCCCTTCATAGCCAAGCACCTTCCAAAAACCCTCCTAATCCTCATACAGTATCAGGAAAAGGAGAGCTGGAGCTGAGAGAGGGCAGATTTGAGGTCACTGTGCATCATCTCTCTTTTTCATCTTGTTTTTCAGCCCCCGTCTCTCTCTATCGATACCCACCCCCAGTTTCCCACACTAAGTTTGTCTCTACCACGGTCTTGTCCTTTCAGCTAAGAACAACCAGTTAGTTCGCACCAATGGCTCTATTAAGATGAGGGAAACTTGTTTTTAGAGATAGATAGGCGATCTTTTATTAAACCAGACCATTTTTTATGTGGTGTTATGTCATATCGCTGCAAACAGATAATGCAAGTCTGGTATAAAGCAAGGTATATTGAAGGTATAATGAAGGCATAATGAATGTAATGTGAGGTATAAATGGCTATAAAATCCAGAATTGTTGTAGGCTTCCTGCCCCTATCCAGAGCTTGCTGTGGCCCAGCTCTGCTCACGGCAGTCTGTCTGCCAGGCGGGTTCAGGTGGTGGCTGTGCTGTGGAATTACTCACGTGAAAATGGAAGAACCATGTCACAATGCTGGATCAAAGACCCACGTAACTCCCTGTCTTGTTCCTGACCGTAGCCGAGAGCAGGTTAGCTAGGATGGCACCTATGAGAAAAAAAGGTAATTTTAAATTGATGTTTTTCCCAGCTTCTGGCGTTCAGTGTTTTCTGAGCGTGATGATGTGCAATACACGTACTGACTATGTGCAACAACAACTTATCTCAATTAATCTTTTTCCAATCTGTTCATGGTTTCAGCCACTGAAACACCCTGTGACAATGAGCTCCTGAAAGTAATTCTTTATTTTGTGCTAAAAAATTATATTTTTATTTGGTTTTACCCTGTTGCCAACACTTTTCTTTAGGTACTTCCCTGTTTTCATCTTGTAAGAAACTGAATAATCTCTCCATGTTCATCTTCTCCACACAGTTGATAATTTCTTAGGTTTATCTCACCTTTTACCCTTCTTCATCCACCATCATTGAATAATCCCCATTTATTTAACCTAGTCCAGACTCTTGTAATCTATCCAGTCATAAATTCCCTCCCACTGAATTTCTTCTCCCATTTTTATCCTGCAGTGTCATGCGAGCCTTTTACACTTCTTTGATATAAACTTCAAATTCAGTTATTGCAAATAATTTTCTATCCTCGGCAATTTGCCATATCAGTGTTCGTCCCCACTTTGAGGTTACACAGAACTGTTGAACAAAATAAGTTCTAGCAGACATCCTTTTAAGACCTTGCTGGAAACCGGTGAAAACCATCCTTACCTATTGTTTCTTACTTTACAATCTATCATTAATCCACAAAATGAGCAGTTATCTTATCCGATGGTGGTCTCTCTTCTTTAAGACCCCTAGCGAGGAAATTTAATGGAAGCTTTTTGGAAATCCAGCTATGCTGTGTTGACCAATCCTTTTTATTTACAAGCTCATAAGTGCCCTCAAAGAACTCCAGGAGATTTCTGATCACAATTTAACTCAACAAAAGCAATGTTGACTCATCCTATTTATTCTCATACCTACTTATTCTTTTCTCTACTATACTCCTACAAATTGTCCGGTACAGACAATTATTTCCCTAATAAAAGAGAAAGAATGAAAGAGATTAGTCACTGTCCTTTAAATTTAAAGATGAGTGATTTCTTCAGGAAAGCACATCTTGATTTAACGCACATTGTTTTTTTCTCTGCCGTTCCTGACTTTCAAGGAGTAGGAAGGAGAAGGAGCAGCCAGAACTCCCTGACAGAAATACAGACAGTGATATAGTTACTTACACTGCCATCGTGGAGGTAGAGGTAGGGGAAGAGGGATCCAGAAGGGGAGGACCATATTTTACAGTCAACTGTAAAATCTTTATGGCATGGGCTGAAGTCCTTCAGAAGATTTTCTGTATGGTGCTCTGGCGGAGATGATGGTAATAAAGTCAAAGTTCCTCTGATGTGAAAATGCGTGTTTAACTTTTAATTTTTCTTTAACATTTAACTTTTCTGTTACAGTATATTTATTTCCTGGGTTTAGTTTGCCACCTGCAGACAAAGTGTAAATGAGGGAGCTGTAGCACTTAGCCATATGTGATGGATATTTATAGGTGACACATGTTTTGCAAGGAGAGCGGTTATTGAACTTGAAATTTATTTTTAACTTTTTACCCAGAAATCAAACCTAACAATGAATGCTGAGGGCCTGAAGTTCCTCAACTGTTGTGGAGTAAATCTGTAACGCTCTAACAGGACAGAAGGAAGCTTGCGTTGGTTGGAAAATTTAAGTTGATGGTTCTCTATGGCTGTAGCAGTAAATATTCCTGTGTAGAGAGTGTCAGAGTGTTTACTCCTATTACGGGAGAGAAAGCACACGAGCAACAACTCTCTGACAGCCCATATAGACTTCCACCCAAAAGTAGTATCCACCACAACACTGGTGTTACGAGATTAATAATAAATCACAAGCTCAGACTGGTCATCTGGAGCAGATTCCTTTTAAGCTACAGCCTGCCCGGCTCCTATTAAAGTCAGCGACCATTCCGTGCCCTGTCTTTTTGTCATCGGTGCAGAAAATGGACTTTCTCAGCCTTCAGACACAACCTGGTAGTTTCTTTTTTCAGAACTGTGTTTTACTCGACCTGGCTGGCTGATATACTGTCCTTAAAAATGAGGGCTGTGCAGTGCTGGCAGTAGGTGCTGTTACGGCACCTCCCGCAACAGATCCTTCTAGCAAAAAAGTTCATGTGTTGAGTCGTCTGAGCTCCCAAGAATAAATGCTGAAATCGGTGGTCAAGGTTCAAGAACAGAAAAACAAAGAAAAATTGGTTGTTACACAGTTCTGAAATGTGCTGCAGGGGCTTGCAAATGCAAAAGCATCGTCAGGTGTCAGAGCTTTAACTCTCTGCTGCCAGCAGTTTTGCCACGTTCGTGGATGTTTTCCTGCCACATGAAATCACCAGGATGCCAAAAGCCAATTTACAAGTCCAGAAGTGGAAAAATCTCAAGAGTCAGTTTTAATTATTTATGATATCGGAGGATTTATATGGATGTAAACCATCGTTTTGATTTTTAGGTTCAAACGTGATGAGAGCAAACACTGTGTGAAAAGAACAAATTTGACTTGTTTCACACCAAAACATTGCACAATAGCAATTTCCCTGTGCTTCAAGAGCGCCTTGTAGCAAGGGGCTCCACGGAGAAATTATGCACGAGTTGAATGTTTAAGATCCGAACGGGTCATCCAGACTAATGACCAAAAGTTTTCCTTTCTCCTTAGGAGCAAGTACTTACATTGGGAAGACAAGGAAGGTCGTATCGATACCAAAGTCAACCAACCTGCCGCCCCCAAATACTCCATTTGTAGGAAGGTAATAATTTTTTAACTCTGATATTAATGTTTTATGACAATTAAACCCAAGGAAGTGGTTACACTTGGAGCGCAACTGTGAAGTTATGGCATGACGGAAGGTACCCAGAGTTTTTCATTCAGCAGAGGCAGTATTTCTCCCTGTCATATATGATCATGTTTTGCCTGCATAAAGAGGGAATTTGGACACCATTGTGATGGGAGAGCTTGTAAAAGAATAGAGGGGGAAAAGAAAAAAAGGAAAAAAGAAACATACTTGTTTATAGCTGGTGTCAGGAAAAGAAATAACCTCTGTGACCGTGTCTGGGTCTCCAGGGCTATGAAGGTGGCACTTTCCACCTGCACAAAATTTACTGGAAACATAAAATCCAACAAGGAGAAATGTATCATTTGTGCTGATGGTCTGCAATAGAGATTCTGCTAGAGAGTACTACCTCCCGTGACTCTCTTCCTCCTAATGCAGCATCGCCTCTAGTATTTCCATCCAGAAACACTGGTTAATTAATCAGCATCCGTCGTCACACTGCTGGATTATCCTCTTGTCTTCTCATTTGGCCACAAGGAATTGGTTTCTTTTCCAGGGTGGAATGAATCGAGATTTAGGCAGACGTGAAGAGCGGGCAGACGTTACGATAAGTGAACAACATCCACTCTCTAACATCTTCTCGGACAAGGCAATTTTTCTGAGCAATGGGTGGAAGAATGCAGAGGGTGAGACTCTTCCAGGACTGCCAGATTAATTTCCTCTCCTGTACAGAAGTACATGAGCTTTAGCTAGATTCTGAGAGGACTGTTAAAATATCCAAAATTGTAATAATTAATCACGAGGGAAGCTTCTGAATGTATTAAGAGTTTCATGGCTCTTCTTTAGACTTATTTTCTATTACACTAGGGATTTCTTAAATTATTTTCCTGGGTGGCAGGTTTTTTGTATTTTCCTATGAAGTTTCTTGTTTGATCATTTTCTGAGATAAGTCAGTAGGTGAACCGGTCACCGATTCTTATCCACGCTGGCAATTGTAATGCTACTCTGAAAGATTTTTGAATAGCAGCGTGAGAGAAAATGGTTGTAACGCTGACCCGCAGCTGTCCTGTCCCAACCTGACTTCGCCGTGCTGTTGAAAGGAGCTGAGCACAAATGAGCTGCGCTGCACTGCCCTGTGCCCCCCAGCAAAGAGCTGAAATCCAGCTCTGCTTTCAAATTCTTTTCTCTCCGAGTCTGAAGACAAAAAGAAACCAAGGGCTGAAAGAGAAAAGTAGAAGGTTACCAGAAAAGAAATCTTACATTAATACAGAAAAGAGAAAAAAAAATAAAATAATCTCTGTTCTGGAGAATACATGTGTTGCTGTATTGATCTCGGTTTGCGCTACACTTGCAGGCTCCGGCGGAGCTACAGGCGGTAGGAAAACTCCCTCTCCCACGTAGTCCTGCTGCAAGCGCAGCACTGCTTGCTTCCTTCCCTACGTCCTGTTCGTTCGCTGCTTGGTGGTTCATTGTCCCATTCCCAAATCTCTACACAGAGAACCATCTAGATAATTTCAGAACACTTAAGGGATGGAGATTTACCTAACAAACCACATCTATTGAACAATTTTGGCCCCTTTGCCCGCACTGTGCCACCTCCTTTCACCTGGGACTATGGCTGGAAGCCTTGTACCCCTCTAGCTTTTAGGGAGCCACCATTGTTGGAAGAATGAACCATTCCCAAAGGAAAATCTGTCTCTGTTCTTCCAAAAATGGAACTCCATACTCATCTCCTCCACACACAAATTAATCTTGTCAAAAAAAAAAAAAAAAGTATGTTTTCCTCTTCTATGCAAAAGCAAAACATTTCTGAGTGGAGGAGATGTTGGTGTTGCAGTGGTCTGGTCAGAAAAATACAACTGACCAATTAACACCAGCTCTTGAACAGAGTGGGTTTTCAGCACCAAGCGGTTTTAGTCTTTCTTTCAAGAAGCTTTGTCCAAATGCCAGGGTTTGGTTCTTGGGGAGCAACGTGGCCCTCTGTCTGTGCTGTGGTTTGAGAGTGCCACAGAGGGCTTTTCCTGCCCACGGCTGTGCCGTAGGAGTGACATTGGGCAGCCCCACCGCAAATGCTGCGCAGCTGCCACGGCAGAGGAGACCCGGAATCCGGTGGAGATGTCAGACAGCCACACTCAGAGGTATTTGAGGGGATTTTTATTGCTTTGCAAACAGCAAAGTTATATTTTTGCTATGTAGAGACTGCTATGGTCGGACCTAAGGGTTGTTGAGGCCCTGGCACTCTCTTGAAGGGAGATGTATATGTAGATATGAATTTAAGTAAAACCTTATTCCCATTTTCACAATGTGTTGTAGAAAAAATAATAATATGGTTGGGACTATTTTTTAATTAAATGACTGGACGCCATTATCTCTCGTCATCCCCCCACTAGCCAAAGACTCAAATGCAAATTGACTGTAAGGGCAATAGAATGATTTTTTTTCCCCTTTCCCTCAGTACAACATTTTCTATTTATTTCTTTCTCCAGTATTTGTAATTCGCGTCAGATATGTCTTTATCACCTATTCCTAATACATGTTTGTCTGAAAATACCAATGGTTTTAACACCAGCCCTTGAGAGGGATGGTTTTGTGATGAAGGCAAGATTCAGGCATCCCGACTGAATTGGGTTCCCGGCGGTGATGCGGATTTCCCCCGGGGCTGTGGGACGGGGCCGTGTGTGGAGCTGTGCAACGCGCAGAGATTCCTGAGCTGGGGGAAGGAGCAGGCAGCGCATCTACCGCGTGTGACAGAGCTGGGTCACGCAACCATCTCCTGCAGCACTGCGCTCCTGAGCTTGGATACTTGGTGTGCCTTTAATCTCTCTGCACCTCCGTTTAACCCCTGTAAAATCCAAACAAGAATTCACTTCTCCTCCTCTTCCAGGTTTGCCCTGCATCTATGGGCGGCGAATCTGCGGTAAACAGACATCCTTGTGCTGGGATAGATCTGCGTATGTGCGTGCAAGTGTGTGTGTTTAACAGATTAAGTTAAAAACAATCTTTGTCGCTTCATTTAACTAAAGCATTTTTCCAGACAAGTTCCTCTGCTCGAATGTTCCTTCTAATTATCATTTTCCCTTTACAATATGTTGTGTCATGCTGCTTAGGAGAAAGCTCATAGCGAGAGAGAGCACTGGGGTTGCGAAGGAAATATGTCCTGGCTATTAGAAAGTTCAATGAAGCGCTGACTTTTATATCATCATGTAGGGATGGGTGAAACAGTCCAGAAAAAAATACCCCCAGCTGAGCAGCAATGTGGGGCTTAAAAAATCTCCCTTTCGCAATGTTTTTTTAAGGTTTCTCCATCAGTTGCGAGAGATTATTTTTCTCCCTATCCGTGTTTTCACCCAAACGGGTTGGTCTCGGAGGCGGAGGCTGGGGGAGGATGTGGAATTACAGCCCCAGCCAGGCTGCTGCCGGGCTGATTGCTTTGTGCCCTGAGCACCGGTGGTTCTGCCCCGGGCTGCGCGGGGGCCTGCTGCTTTGCTCAGGAGGAACGATATGGAGTCACGTTCATTTGCTTTTATCCCAATTCCATGAGCTGTTTGCAGCTGTTAATTTAACAGTTTAGTGCTTCCATCTTCCATAGGCAGGAGCAACTGCTCCGGTGCCTTAGACATCGAAACTTCATTTCCAGTAACAGGACTTGGAGGACTGGGAGATGGGAGAAAAACGCTTTTGCTCCAGTGAACAGGGACAGCATGGTGGCCACATAAGTCAACTGAGAGATATTTTGTAAAATGAGTCTCTGTAAGCTACAGCTCTAAAGGGATGAAACAAGAAGGGGTGAAGAGCTGTGAAAGCAAGGCTGTCTTGGGAGAGTTTTTCTGGGGCATAGTGTCTCTGCAGTGCCGAGGGAGCTCAATTAGCCCAAACGGCTGAAACATTAGGTATAAAGAGCTTCTGCTAATGCAGATGGGTGCACGTCCCTAAATATATCAGAATTCAGGATTTTTCTCTGTGGGAACATGTCAAGCTGAATGTAGGACAGATCCTTTTTCCAGGCAGTAGTTACACCAAAGTGCTGTAGAAGAAAGCGAGAAACTGCTACATGGCACCTACTTATGGAAGAAAATGTATTTCCATTTTATGTCTTTTGAAGGACTGATAAACCTTATGATCATGAAACTACATCAAAAACTTCTTTCCCACAGACTGCTCATGAGCCAGTATCAGTGAAGTCAATAGGAAACTTTTCAGTGATTTCCAAATGAGTTTTTTTTCCCTACTTTTATAGGGAAAAAAAATAAATATTTTTTGTTTCCCAGCCCCTGTGTTAACTTGTCAGATCAGTTGTCAGACTGCAGTAGAAGTTGAAAGCTTAATCATTATGCTTATTATTTTTATTTTGAATTGTATTTATTTACTCACAAGGTCTTTTATCTTATAAAGAAGAATTCATCCTCCACCATTGTTGTAAGCTTTTTTTTCTAAGTCCAAATTTTCTGATTCGAACACCTGCACTTATGACGAGACGCTCTCCCTTTCCGCACATCTGTTATGCTGCTCTGTCGCCCTGTGCTGGTTTCGCCTGGGGTAGAGTTAATTTTCTCCATAGTAGCCAATATAGGGCGATGTTTTGGATTTGTGCTGAAAACAGCGTTGCTAACACAGGGATGGTTTAGTTACTGCTGAGCAGGGCTTGCACAGGGTCAAGACCTTTTCTGCTCCTCACACCGCCCCACCAGCGATGGGCTGGGGGCGCACCAGAAGCTGAGAGGGGACACAGCTGGGACAGCAGACCCCAACTGACCAAGGGGATATTCCATGCCGTATGACGTCGTGCTCAGCTTATAAAGCTGAAGGAAGAAGGAGGAAGGGGGGACATTTGGAAGTACGGTGTTTGTCTTCCCACATAACCATGAGATGTGATGGAGCCCACCTGTCCTGGAGATGGCTGAACACCCGCCGGCCCATGGGCAGCAGTGAATGAATTCCTTGGCTTGCTTTGCTTTTGCTCTACCTGTTAAACTGTCTTTATCTCAACCCACAATTTTTCTCACTTTTACTCTTCGGATTCTCTCCCCCATCCCACCCGGAGGGAGTGAGCGAGCGGCTGCGTGGTGCTTAGCTGCCGGCTGGGGTTGAACCACGACACCCCCCCAGACTCTATGTTGAGCTCTTGTACCACTAGGAAAAAAAACAAAAAAAAACTGTATCCAGGATTTTGTTGTTAATTGTGACTTTTTATTTTGCTTCAGTGCTAAGCCATTCTACAGCACTTGAGCAATGTTTCATGCAGTGAATTGTTAGCAGCATCAGCTACTGAAAAACAGTAGCAGTTGGAAAGATGGTGCAATTTGTGTTGGATGCAGTTCAAGGTCTTTTACACAGCCCTGGAAATTGTGCTAATCTTTCTGTTCTGGGGCACTTTGCAGGATATTTGTACCACACAACTTCAGACATCTAATTTAATCAATTAAGTTAGCTACCCGATCTCCTCTAGTTCTCTCTATATAATCAATTGGGAGGAGGGAGAGCACCTCTACAGCATGACTTAGAGCAGCTAAATTAGGTTCCTGTTTGAAATGCTGCTTCAGAGCAGGCTGAGTTTCTCCTTTAATTACAGAGAGAGTCAAATTAGACTAGTTATTCATGTCAGACTGGGCGGTGCGAATTCCTGCTTTTGTACACTTACCTGTAGCATCCAAATGAGAGAAGACATCAACTTTTAAGTCCTCCCTCCATAAATCCATGCCCGCTTCCTCTGCAGCTTGCTACATCAGGCAAAGGCATGGGAGTATTGTACTGCAAGAAGCCTCTGTTTAACAGTCATTGCACAGCTCGGTCATGAGAACAAGCTGGTGGGTCTCCACAGATGTCCAGGCCTCTGAGGTTCCAAACTCATCCTTCCAAGAGAAGTAACTTGGTCTCTCCCACTCTTAACATCCATACTTATGCAATGCCGAGCTGCAAACCCCTGAATTTTCACTAATTCAACTAGTTCAGTTCTTGCCCTGCTCTACACTGGAAACTGCCAGCTCAGCATATCTCTACGTTAGTTTAAATTTCAACAAACATCTGATGAGCACTCAGCTCCTGGCTTTATCTAATGTTTCTGCATTTGTGTATAGTCGATGACTTCCAGGCTGTTCATTAAGAAATCCCAATGCTCTTCTCAGGGTCACTGGAATATATAGTTTTGTCCTCGTGGGAGGTGCTGCCAGAATTGTTTAGGATCTCAGTGTTAAGAATGTTGGTTTTTCCTCTGATGTGCTTGGTAGTTCACCTTGTGGTTTTGATATCAATGTGTTATTTATTGGCAATGCCTTATGCTTCTATAATTCTCCTTTTGCTTTGCTGGCTAGCGTTTAAGTCCCGAGATCAGTGTTTTTTCTCATGGCCCATAAAATAAGAAAAGTAATTTCGTACTTTATTTCTGCCTGGTGGAAATCCATATCTGGAAAAATGGAGTAGGCTCACGATTCATAGGCAGGAACCGAGCAACTTATATCGTATGAAATCTAACTGCAAGATATTTTTTATAAATTTTAAAGACTCCTTGTGATCAGTAGATCCTTGTAGGTTAAGTAAATTATCCCCCCAAATAGAAATGTAATATGGATATTTTAGGTTGCCAGTTTAGACAAGCACAGTTATTATATGACCTGTGGTACCCAATGGGAATTTCCCTATGACTTTATTGATTTAGATTATCTTGGAGTACTAGAGTATTTGTAATACCTCACTGATGCTCAGATGCAGTGGAATTTAAACATGAAGCCAAACAGCTTCTCTCATATTATCTATTCATCCATCTGCTTGACAGACAATGGATAACCTTCCAGATTCAGGGAGCTGCATTTGTCTTTTGACACTGCTAAGTGGTAAGTAGGAAGTGTGGGTTTTGTGAAGTAGGGAACCTGGGGGTTGAAGGAACACTCAGCATCTAAAAGCCTCTCCCAGCAGGAGGAGGCGGTGGGGGACCAGGACACCTGTGGAGAGATGGGTCATCAGAGAGGCTGGGGAGAGTCTGAAGGACCCAGGCGACGGGGAGAAGCAGGCTCGCGTGCATCAGCTTATTGTTTTTAATGTAACTTTTCTCTGAAAAGCTTTTATTTTAATGGATGATAAAATATTTCAAAAGACTGCATAGGCAGTTACAGGCTGCTTAAAATTTCCTCTACGTTGACCGTTGTACAGGCGAGTGCCTGTCAGATGAAGGAAGAGCTGAAAGCCTCAGGTCTGGGTAGGGAAGTGAAAAGAGAGACCTGCAGGGACCAGGGCTGCGGCTGGATTGGGAACTCAGGTGTTTTTCCATGTACCTGGGCTAATTCTGGCCATTGGGATGACTATTTGACGTGGTTTGAGGTAAAACAGAATCAATTTTGTTCAGTAACTTCGCTTCTTAGCTGGGCCTCTTCTAACTACTGAAATTAACAGCATATTGTGCAGAATGTTCACTTTTCTCAGAGTGATAAGACCTATGTTTATAGCTGCTGCCCAGGCATGGTATGCAGAGAGGCTCTTGCTTATACTTATTGCTATAACACCCAAGGCCAACCAACTTTGTTGTTTGCCCCGTTGGAAGGGCGGAAGCGAAAAACATAGTAGGGTCCCACCTGCAGGGAGGAGCGGACAGGACAGGTGACCCAAAACTGACCAACAGGGTATTCCATCCCATCTGCATCATGCTCAGTATAAAAGCTGATGGATCAAAGGGTCAGCCCCTCTTTTTGGCTCTTCCTTCAATGGCCGACGTCTGAGGAGGACTCTGTTCGTCTGCCTGTGATCCCGATCCTGAATGCAGATCCGGAATCCAGTTCCCGTCCGTCACCGAGTCCAGCCTGGGACTGGCCCAGTGCCAGCCGGTGTCGTGATTGTCATCTCGGGAGCTTGATACGGTTTTGTATATATTTTTCATTATTTCTTTTTATTTTATTATTAATATTTCATTAAAGTAGTTTAGTTCTTTCTAAACTCATAAGTCTCTTTTTCCTCCTCTGCCTCTCTCTCTGAAGAGGGGTAGAGGGGAGCATCTGTCGGTCCTATCTGGGGTCCCCTAGGTCCCCAGTAGCCAATTTGGCCTAAACCACGACACATGGAAAAAAGCTGTTTACAGATATATTCCTAGAAAGGGAATGTTGAAACTGAAATCACAGCCTTTTCCATTGCAAACCTGTTTCTAAGGCTTCTGCTCATCCCAGCAGAGATCGCAGTGATTCCGACCGGTCTTCGCATCTTATTGAACCAGAGCAAGTCCTGAGGATCCTAAGCAAAATGCTCACTGGCAATGCATTGAGCGAGAATTGTTTACTGAGGCTATCCAGCAAATCATTTCAATAGCGAATAAATACAACAAAATGACCATCTGCCTGTGGATAATTGGAGAACAGAACAACAGGCCAGATTCACAGAGCAGATTATTCCTCAGGCTCTGTTGGGAATGCTGAATGGGAGCCGCTCATGCTAGTCTTTGATCTAGACCAAATAGTCTTTTGCTTCCCTGAACGCCAAATTCACTCATAAGCACCTCAACTGATTATGGACACCTAAAACCGTGTTCTTTAGCAAACCAGTATATTTACACACCTATTCAGGTTACTTGTGAGGCTTTTTAATTTGTGGCCCGTGGAAAAATATTTTCTTGTGTTTGCTATTCAGTGCTGTTTGATATTCTGTTGTAGCTTTTGCAACTTTGACTGGTGCAAAAATGTAAAAGACAGATGTGCCAATTTGGTGACTGTAAACAACTGATTTCTTAATTTTAGTGTTTAAAGTTAGGTCCCTGACCTAAAAGCCCAAGAATTGCATTGAGAAAATTAAGCAAATTTTTAACAAATGTACTTGGGTAGACTTCTGCAAAAATTTCCGGGGTGAGACACAGTGCTTCTTTGGCCCATCTCTTACAAAAGTGACCCAAAGTAGCAGCTACAGTGATGCTATGAGCACCTCCACTCTACTCCACTCTTGTGAGACCCCACCTGGAGTACTGCATCCAGCTCTGGAGTCCCCAACATAAGAAGGACATGGACCTGCTGGAGCGTGTCCAGAGGAGAGCCACGAGGATGGTCCGAGGGCTGGAGCACCTCTCCTATGAGGAGAGGCTGAGACAGTTGGGGCTGTTCAGCCTGGAGAAGAGAAGGCTCTGGGGAGACCTTATTGCGGCCTTCCAGTCCCTAAAGGGGCTCCAGGAGAGCTGGGGAAGGACTTTTTACAAGGGCATGTAGTGAGAGGATGAGGGGGAATGGCTTCAAACTGGAAGAGGGCAGGTTTAGATTGAACATTAGGAAGAAGTTTTTCACTTTAAGGGTGGTGAGGCACTGGCACAGGTTGCCCCGAGAGGTTGTTGAGGCCCCATCCCTGGAGGTGTTCAAGGCCAGGCTGGACGTGGCCTTGGGCAGCCTGGTCTGGTGGGAGGTGTCCCTGCCCATGTCAGGGGGGTGGGAACTCGATGATCTTCAAGGTCCCTTCCAACCTAAACCATTCTGTGATTCTATGAAAGCAGGACTGAAGTCAGTGGGCATGGATGCTCTTGGTCTTCAGCCAAGCCCTGGAGACTGTAAATTGACATAATCAGCTTTGGGTAGATAGAGCTGTAGGCACACGCTAACAAGTATGGCTGAATTAGGGCCCCAATATGAGTATACCCAAGTGTTTGGTGCAGTTTCATAATTGGGGAAACTAGCGTAAAGCCAGGGCGCTCACGGCTCTGCGCGGTCCTGCCTCTGTCTTCGTGGCGGCATTGGGAGTTGTGTAGCAGTGGGATTCTCCAGGTCCCCATTCCAGTACTGGTTTCGACTTTGAGACTTATTCTGGTGGTGAAATTGCATGCTTTATTTTGTGTGCAAATTAACCTTGATCCAGAGCCCGATGATATCTGTGGAAAAAAATTCTCCCAGTTTGAGAGGCTTTGGAATTCAACCTCATAACTAATTTTACTAAAGTTAATAGATTTTGGGAGTACACCTATGACTTAAGATTCCCTCAAAGCCTGGGTTTGGCATTAAATGATGAAACTCCTGGAAAGAACACTCTGCGTCCTTTTAATGCATCTTCTGGTATTATGATCTGAGATGTACATTTTCAAAGCGTTTTCTCTTACGTCTGGGTCCAAGTTAGAGCCTTGATTATTTTTATAGAAGAATAGTGATTCTCATCTCAATCACAAGACTGCAGAAGTTGTGCTTTTGGGGGAAAAATTCAAAACTTTCACTCTGATAAGGCAAACCAAATACACGTTTGATAATAAAGGACTGTAATCAGAAATCTCTTGTCTACCATCAACGTATCTTAAAATTGTTTTGACTTGAAATATTTTCCCCCTAAAGGTGAAAAGGCAGAAGGTTATATTCTGGCATCAGGAGCAATGTTATATGCCTTAAGAGTTGAACATTTGGCCCTGCGACTGGAGGTAACCATTATTTTTATCATTGCTATCATATAATCTATGTTTGTGTGGCTGTTCTATAGTTGCCATTGCAGTGTAAAAATGAAATAATGGTTTAATAGTGTCTTCAACTATGGAGACCATGTGGATTATGCTCCTAATATTTTGTCTAAGATAAAAATAAGATTACTGGTCAAAAGAAGCATTAGAGTGACAAAGGTTTTCATATTTAGAGGACCGTTATAATTTGGGGCAGCATAAACTGGTAATTCTTGGGAAAAATTGTTGGAATATATAAGACACTTTGTCAGATTGCCAGGAAAAAAACCCAAGACAACACATTTCGGTGATCTGGAAAATGAGGCTGCTTTCTTGAGTTTAGATTTAAAGACTGAAAAAAAGCTCTACCACCTAATTTCCCTCCCCCTCCCCCCCCCCACTTATTCAAGTTTATCACAACAGTAGTGGTAATAAAAAGAAAGGTAAACATCCACTTTGGCAGCCAGATGATCAACCATAATGGTTATTTCATTTGACTATTAGTTCTAGCATTTAAGCAAAGAAAAAGACTTATGCTTTGTCTATTGTTTCCTTTAACGGTAGTTTTGTTTTGTTTTCTTCCCCGCTTTTTCTTGAATGATATTAAAAAAAAAAATAGAGTAAGAGGTTTCCAAGGTTGCATTTTACATTAAAAACATAGGGGTTTATTTGTTTGTCTAATTTTCTGTTCTCTTCCTTTCATTGCCACGAATTGGAAGGTGACAAATGACTTTGTGAAGGGATAAGAGAAAGAGCTTCCACAGTGACATTTAAATTGGAACCCGTGTTTGATGGCATGCAGATGATTTAAATACATGTCACCAATGCACAGCTCTAAAGGCGGATTTTAAAAATGCTTTTGCTTCCTTTACTGCCGCTTTAACATGCATCTGGAGAGTGCTGCGATCCAATGGAGCCATTGTAAATAAGCTGCAATCGTTGTCTTTCAAAGCCTTTTCTTTACTCGCGTTCCTCAGGTGAGCTGCATTGTGGGGATTATAAATAATGATTATAATCTTAACGCTTACTATGCAGATAGAATCGGCGGTGTTAAAGTCACCTCACGTTGAGCACTGCTGACCCTGTTTCTAGGTTTACTATTCAGCAGGGGGTCATAGCACGTCAGACTCCCATCGTTCAGAACTCCACATCTACTGCCGGCAAACGTATTCATCCTTTCTCTAACCATATGCAGGGGCAGAGCCGGGATCACCGTCACTGGAAGCGAGTAAATTATCTTCTGCAATCAGCACGTGCCTGACACATGTGCTTGACCTTCTCTCAGAGTTCTCAGAGAGGTCTCCATCCTCCTCCAACAGCACGTACGCTACCGTCACGCCTAAATCCAGGCGTGCTCCTGTAACAGTCTCTCTTTTCTTGTCAGGAGGAGGTTTGAATTAAATTCAAGCATATAGGCACCACTGACATTTGGGAGCGTTTGGATCTCTACCTGACTGCGGTAGCTTGTGCCCCATTTGATGTGCTGGAGAAGCAGAGGTTCTTTCTTAGGGGGGTGTGTGCATGCGTTAATGCTATTATTCACTAGCAGCGTAGCCAAAATCAAACTCTTGCGATGTGAAAGACCTCCAAATCCAGGGCTATCGATGCTTAATTGGTATGAAAAGTCCCAAGTTCCCTTGTGGTTTATTACATGCTGAAACACTGTGATTTTAGTAGATCTGCAGACTCTGTTAAACAATCTCTATTAAATAAAGACGAACCCAATGATTAAGTGTCTCTCGGTACCTTGCATGAACTTACTGAGACGCTAACAGTGTAAAATTTGAATATTTCCCATGAAACAACTGATATATGAATATCTGATGTGGTGGTGTCTAAAAAGGAATAGTTTAATGTTTTTTCCTAGCTTCTTCCCTTTAGGGAAATGGGAGATGGAAGGGGAAATGAGGAACATAGCTGATATCTCTGCAGTAGCATTTCTGCTCTCCATCCCGCGCTGCCACACTCAGGTTGTGCTGTATGGTGCCTTGACCCCTGTGCGATAAATACAAGTCTGGGAAAGAAAGAATCTTCAAAACATTTTTTTTGGTGGGGGGTGGGGTTGGATTAAGGGTCAGCTTTGCTGTTTGTCTAATCTTGGCACTGGTCTTCTCTTCTCCCTCTCCTGACCCTGACGCGTCAAACAGCTCAGTTGTCTTAGTGCTTGGGTGGGTGGTGATGGTTCCTTATCACACCAGAGCTGCTCTGGAAAGGCAGCAACTTCTTCCTGGGGTGTTTTTGTCCTTTTGTTTTGATGGCAGAATATTTATCTATCTATGTATTATTTGAACTGGAACTTGCCACTCGTTAGCTGTATTAATCCTTGTTTTTACCTCTATTTGTGGTACGAAAAAGTTTATAAGCCACAAAGTTACCTCCCGTCTTCATTAGATAAAAATTTGCCTTTTCTGCCTTTTCACATTTTTTCACTTCTGTCACTGCTCCCAGATCATCGTTTCTATTTTTGTTTTCCTTTACTGGTACCATTCTGAATGCACTCATCGGGCTTTTTGCTTCCTATACTTGATTGGCTCAATCTGGTCTCCAACACAGACCTTTCCAAATCTCCACTGTTATTCCTATGTCTAGTTTTCATATTTCTCAGCACTTTTATTCTCCTATTCCCTCAGTCTCTTCACTCTCGGTGTTATCCCTTCAGCCATGCTCCACCTGCTCTGGCCACATTCCTCTCCTTTTCACCAGGCAGCCTTTTCTCTCCTCCATCAAATCCATCTTCCCGCACGTTCCCTCCAGCAGTCCTTTCCATCTCTTTCCCTTTACCCAGGTTTCCTCGCTCCTTCCAACACTCAGCCATTATCTAGCGTGCTGGTTTGGCTTGTCTGACTTTGCTGGAAGCTCTGCTGGGCATCGACTCAATCTTATTTCAGATTATTAATGGGGCTGGAAACCCCTGGTGAGAGGATGAATTTCAGGTTTCCGGGGCTGTATTGCAGCAATACCGCATCACGATTTGAAGGTTGTGTCTTCTCCCCACTGAGACAACTTCGGACACGTTTTATCGCTCCTGACTCTCGCATATAGCAGCAGAGCGTAGCAAAGACGTGAGCGCTGGAGGCCTGCTGGTGTCCTTTCACGAGAGGGTTATTTATGCTGGAGATGGCTCCACTACGGCATTGCCAAGCCAACCGGAGCCAGCAACGGCAATCTGGACCGAGGCTGGAGCGAAACCTGCCAGAATCGCATGGGAAATGAGTATTGAATCTTTGGGCATCTGGGTCCGTGGATGGAGCGAGGACTCGGCGCCGCCAGGAGTCAAGCGGAGCAGCATGTGGTGCAGCAACAACGCATAACTGGGACGAACCGGCAGCCAGCCAGCCTCGTCCCGTTAGAGAGAAACACTGGTTAGCTGGGAGGAGCACGAAATGAAATTGGAAGGAATAAAGGTAGGAGACAAAGGGAAGAGCCTTTTCACAAAGACAGAGCTGGAGACGGCCGCTCTGCTTCCCGCCTGCTCGGTAAGCGTGTGTCACGAGCTCGGCAGGGCCACGGGGTCCGTGGCTGCTGAGGAGGGACAGTCAGAGCTGCGGTATCAATAAGGAGAGGCTGAGCCCCACATGTACCGGTGTGGGATGGGCACCTGCCCTTTGTCACTGGGTTGGGGGCAATTCAAAGCCCAAAGCGCCTCAGTCTGCTCATCGCCACAGGTTCTCCGGCGCGCTGGGGCTGCACTGGGGGCTCAGAGCAGACAGAGCTGGTGCAGGTGAGCGAGAGGTTATGGAGCTGCTAAAATTCCTTTATTTCCCCCCTGAAAAATGCATGCCTGGTGCTATACGTCTGAATACCATTGAGAATCTGGGCCCAAGCGTATAACATAGGGAAGGACAATTTGGGGACAATTGCAAAACACTCCAGAGAAGGATTCATAGACTTGAGGGCCAGGAGGGACTGTTATCATCATCTGGTCTGACTTCCTGCATAATACAGCTCAGGAAACCTCAGCTAATAATTTCTGCGTCAAGCCCATAACTTCCGTTTGAGTTATAGCATCAATTTTCAAGAGACATCCAGTCTTGATTTAGAGAGGATAAACTTTGGGTTCTTTTTATCTGTCTTCCAATGTCTGAGCCTTGAGGGTGCACTCACATCTGGTTTTGAGCTTTTCTCTGCAAACATAAAGGCTCGATACTAACTTATAAAAAAAAAAAATTAAATTAAAGCTGAATTTTTCACAGTGCCTTTTTCATCCGTGACTTGGGGCTTTAAACAGTACACCCCAAAAGTTTGAAGCTTCTGATAACATCCCAACTTCTGGCAAAGCGGTTATCTCCTTCCCAGAGATAGACCGGATTAGCAGTTTCAGAAAGCAACCTCTTTTCGGCAGCTTTCCATCCGCGAGGAGCTGACCTGACAGGCAGCCCGTGCCCCGGCAAAGAGCGTGACTTTGCCGCGGTGAAACGCGGCTCTCCCATCCCGTCTGAGATCCGACCGGCTCTTGCTCCAAAGCACCCAGAGCCGCCGATTAAAAAGGCATAAAAGGGTCTGAATAAAACGAAGGTTAATGGCTGCTGATGTGGGAGTAACCAGGGCTGTCAGGGAGCGATTAAGCTGCCGAATAATCTTCCACCTGGAGCTGTCAGGCCGGTGTCTAATGTTTCATTCAAAGTAGGAGCTCTACATTCCTGATGAGTAAATGACAGAGAAGATTTCAATTAGAGCTGCTCTGTGACTCAAATCCTGACATATCCTGATGGTTTACTTTCAGTTCTCCTGCTGTTCTCCGGGGGACGCCGACCCATTAATAACACATTTTAAGCTGTAGCTGATGGGGGGGCACGGCTGCGGTTGATTAGCAGGTAGCCATCGGTGGGTAGGGAGGGCGCACCTTTCTCGAGCTGTGAATTGCCTTTATTATAGATGTTTGGACGGGGCAGGAAGGGAGCTTAAAGCTGCTAATTTGAGGGGGCCGGTCCTGTCGTTAGGTGCGAGCGAGGGGAGGCAGGCGCCGCGCAAGCGGTCACCTGCAGCGCCGTTAACGCCTCGCCAGCCTGGCCTCGAAGACGTCCGGGGGGGCGCAGGGGAGGCTCGACCTCCGGGAAGATTTCCCTTCGCTTTTTTTCCATGTAGTTCAAAACCAAACCAAAATAGTTCGCAAACTCGACTTGCGTGTAGTGCGGCGTGCCCCGGGGCAGGCAGGCGGGGCGGGAAGGCAAGAAAAGCTATTTAGCTAAATGCAAAACAGTTCGCTTGATGGTATTTCTTGTTTTGAATTGAGCGCGAATTAAGAAACGGTTGAGTACCGTGAAAACAGAATGAAAGCTTTCATTTTGGGTCAAACAGGATGTTTCAGTTGATTGAAGGTGAGTATTTGCTCCCTTTCTCTCATTATAGTGGAAAAAATGTTTCAGGTCAACACAGAACAGCTCTGTTTTGTTTTCCAAATGAACTGAAAAATCCATTACGCTCACAGCTGTACCTGCAATATCTCTGCTACTCTGCTCCTGAGGTCCCCTATGGAGCTGTCAGCAAAACACAAGCTAGAAGACAGATTAAACTGTATTTTTTGTGTACTTCTTGCTCTTGTAGAGATGAAAGTGAGCCACACCTCACAAACACGAACCTCCCTCTGGATCCCATTCAGGAGTTTTAGAAACTCTTACTCTGGCTCTTATCTCTAGATGGGGTTCAAGCCAAGCTCAGGATTTTGCCCCTCATCCCACCTCGTACCTGTATTTTTTAGAGTAAAATAATATTTGAGGGGACGTGGCTTCACCCCTGTTACTACAGGCCATGGAAAAACTAAGCAGCCCAGGTGAGTCCCCATGGCGTTTCTGTTCCCTGCCTGTGCCTGCCCTGGGGTCGCCCCTCCTAGCTGTGCTCCTTCCTGCTCCCACCAGCCTCTGCGTCCCCCAGCGGCGCCCTGCCAGCACTGACTGTCAGACCCCACCAAGGCCCATGCTGGGACACGTAGGGTTTCTTTCATGCCTTGGGCCAGACTTGTGTTAGGAAGCCCTACTTAGGAAAAGACTGTTTGTGTGCTTTCAGAGTGGCTGGGTTTGAAGAAAACAGCCTTTGGTACAGCTAATTAGGAAGGTTTGTATGTCGTGAGCATTTGGATGCCCCTGCAATGTGTGCATGGCATGGGGTGCGGGGGGGTTGCTTTCCCATGGGGTGTGTTTGTTCAGTTGGAGCGTGGCTGCAGGGGTAAAAAGGTAGTTTAATAAAGTAACTCCATGTAAATAATCCACTGCATCAGAGTGTCCTTGTTTCTTGTGTGAAAGAGTTAATTTTCTTTCTAGTGAATGATGCGAAAGGACTGTCAGTAATGTATATTGTTTTAGTTGTTGCTAAGCGATGTTTGTATTTTTCAAGGACTTTTTCAGCTTCCCACAGAAGCTGAGAAGGAGCATAGACAGAACAACAGAGTGGCCAGTGGAATATTCCATACCATAAATGTCATGCTCAGTATAAAAATGGGGGTAGGCTGGGGGGTGGGAATTCACGATCACTGCTCGGGATGGTGTGAATTCACCAATTTACTGGGTGGTGAGTGACTTGTGTCATTATTATTATTGTTGTTATTGCTATTTTCCTTTTCTGATATTGTTTTGTTAAACCATCTTTATCTCAACCCACAAGGGTTTTTTCTTTCCCTTTCCCCTCCTTTTCTCCCCCTTCTCCCTGCCCTTCTGGGGGCAAGGGGGAGAACGGTGCCATCGGCTGCATGGTCCTGGCTGCCGGCTGGGGTTAAACCACGGCACAGAGAAAGAGAGCTACTTCACACATATCCATCTCTCTCCGCATTTCAATGGCTCCTCTATGTCTCCCTCCTCTCCCCTGTGAGTATAGGGAATATTTCAGGCTGCAAAGAAGTCTTTGCTTAATACGGAGCAAGAAGCTCCTGTGGTTGGCGTTCAGCAGCGCTACTGCACTCTCCGTACCGCACTGCCTTGTGCCATCTTCTGGTTAATCCCTCTCCTGCTGGACCGGCCGCCCTGGGGGCTGCTCTGCCTGCGAGCTCGCTACAACACAGGCAATGACTGATTGTCTCGTGAACTCGCTGCAAGCTAGGTGAAAATCATTTCCCCACTCTGTTAAACTTGAGAAAAATGGTTCTCAAGCTGTTTGGCTTCTTAGGGAGCAGAGCAGTGTGTTTCTACCATGTTCCTGTGCACCTCAGTGCAAAGTGAGGGGAAGGCGGGTGGAAAACACCGCCAGGTGCGAACCTGTAGATGAAGCCAAAGTTTACAAGGCGGACATGAAAACAATCTTTTTTTTTTTCCTTTGGGCTGTGAGAGCCCAGGCTGGCTGAGAACAGCCTGATTTAGGTGCATCTCTCTCTTTTCAGCACCCCCTGGTTCATCCTCCTCACCAGTCCCGGCATGCGATAAATCTCAGTGAAGAAGAGGAAGCTCATGTTTGGGCTTTGCTTTCTTCCCCGTTTGCGCTCTGCAAAGGGACACACGTGATATGTCACCTCTGAGCTCGTTTGGAACCTCAGGAAAAGTTGTCAGGAGGGAGCATGATTTTCTGACTCGCTCTTTCCTCTTCACCGGGCTCCGGAGGCTCCGGCGTGGATTTACTGCCTTGTTCTCTCTGCTGTCCGTCGGGCTTCGCTCTAATGAGCGCCTGGAGGCTCATCCAGCATTAGTTTGCTGTGCAAAGGGGCACAACCTCAGTTTAAGATTTAAGACCAGAGCCCCCCCCGGCTGCAAGGCTTCTCCATACCATAACTTCGACTCTGTGGACAGTACTTATGTGTAAAACCCCGTAAGGAAAGCTAATGTGTTTTTGCTAGCTTGTAATGATGCTGTGCATGTAGGACCAAAACTGTTCCGTGAGTTTTTAAGTTCTGTCAGGCTGGACCCATCAGGGGAGAGTAAAATTTGGAACAAGTGTGCTGTGGAGTTTGCCTTGCAGCTCCTGAGCCTAATCAGTGGAAGTTATACAGCCAGGAACAGAGATTTCCATTTGCTCTACTCATCCAGAGCACAGAAAGAGGGAAGAAGTGGTCCAGGGTTTGGCTGGTGTCTACATTTGCCTTTTGTCTACATAAGCATTTGAATGACAATAAATATTAAATAAGTCTAGTGATAATTGCTGGGTTCTGGTATTTTTAGAAAACTATTTGTAGAACCAGAGGCAGAGCTGAGAACTTCTTTCCAGCAGTCTCCTGGAGACTAAAACCTCTCACATGTTTTAGAAAACAGCGGTAGGAAATGCTTTGTAAGTTTTGTGGTTTTTTTCCTCTCCCTCTTCTCATGTCTGCTCATGGTACCTTTATCTTGACCTTCATAAAGGCTTCCATATTTTTAGTTTCTTACTTCTCAAATGCCTCCTGTCCTGCTTTTCTTGTCTAGGGCTGTGTCTGCCCTATTAAGCTATGAGCTCTCGGACAGAAATGTGCTAGTCTACCTATTAGATGTGTTGCAAGTCCAAAGCCAGACCCACTGATGGAAAAGGCTAGTGCATTTACCATGAGTACACCGAGGTTTTTGGGTATCCCACTGTGCCTTTTCCCAAGGCATGTTCCCCTCCTGGAGCGAGCGCATTTCCAGCATCCCCATCATGTGCTCAGACAACAGTCCTAAAATGGGCTCTGCTGTCTTCACCACGATGCTGCTCTTATGAACTCTCTGTGATTAAAGGTCTTTCATCCCTTCTCTTGCAGGGGAGAGGCTCTGGGTGAGGCACCGCAGTGGGTGGGATGCTACAGGACCACTACGCATCCATGGCAGCTGCTCTCAGGTTTGTGTGGCAATTTTCAATTCTTACTTTTGTCCTCCAGTGTGGCGGGGCGGGGGGGCACAAAGGGGCCTCTGAGGTTGGTCTGACAACCAGTCAGTAAAGTCAGGATGGGCTATTGCAGCAACGCTGTTGCTCCATCTACACACCCTATATTGATGAGGCCTCCTTGTACAGTGATGTCCTAGAGATATATAATCTTCCTGGGTATAAGATGTTGCTGGTTTGTTTTTTTTCCCCTTCGCAGCTCCCTCACACCCTGCACTGCATGTACCCACTGATGGGTTCAGTCTTGGGGATGTGCTCCTAATTTTGGGGAGTAGGAGAGGCACTGAGGAGCTCCAGGCGCGCCTTCCCCCTGTGCCTGTGAACGACGGCGGCATTGCACCTGGGAGGTGAGCAGCATATTAGACGTAATGAGGGTTTGTTGCATCCAGTTATTTCACCCTGTCACTCTGTCCTGCTTTGTTTTTGTGTGCGTCAGCAAAGCAAAGGCAGGATTTAGAGTCGCTTCGCACGGCTTCCAGCGCCCGCCCGTGCAGGGGGGGTTCACTCCTGTATGCGGTGCCACACGCAGCATCCGTTTAACAGACGCTGTTACATAGGCTCTGAGTGACGAAACTAAGTGGAGCCTATTTTTAATAAACTTGAGAATAAAGTGTGAGAGGGAGAGGAAGGAGAGGCGGGCGCGGGGGAGAAGGAGCAAGAGGAAGTGAATTCCCAGTGATCATTAGCTGGCGGACTCTCTTGGACACGCAGGTCTCCGCAAAAGCGCTTGTTGAAAGTTTAGTGGTGGAGACAGGTACACCTAATGGGATCTCGGGGGAGGCATCCGCTCGCCTGTGGATAACAGGCTGCGAGACAAAGCTGTCAGCTTGTTCTGATTTACTACTCTCTTGCAGCGGGGAGATAAAAGTTTGCCCTTCTTGCAGCAAAGCAAGCAACGGGACTTCTTATGGCAACACTACATCAAAACCCAAAAAGGTACAAGTGACTCGAGCCAAGCAGGGTGGGGAAGGAGAAAAATACACAAACTAAAATAGCCTTGTGTTTTGGATCCCGAAAATGCCCGGTGCATCAGACTCATTTACTGAGAAGTACGTCCTATAGCTCTCCAGCTCAGTGACTAGAGGAATGACTACCGAAACAGGCTTTTCACAGGAAAATCCCAATGTGGAAAAGATTGTATAATATATGGATATTTATTTATAATCTGATTTCTAGATGACAAGTTTAGAATTTTTTACCCTGAAGATGACACGGCGAGGCAAGGGTTAAAGTGAGACTTTGCAGACTGCGGTTTTATGTTCTGCTGCTTATTTCCCGTGCAGCCTCAGCCAAGGAAGTCCGTCTTTGCTCCTCTCCTCCCTCCCTGCAAAGCAGCCGTCGCGGCATGTTCGCAGCCGGGGAGACTCTTGCAGAGATGTTCATTAGAGCCTGAGGGACAAATGAACACGACAGTAATGGAGACAACAGAAGTAACTCAGGAAGAGTTACAGGCTTGCAAGTGTGGCTAACTATAATGTGAGGTCACAGCTGCAAATACATTATAATCCCCAGGAGAAGCACCTTGCTTCTAATTTTGGTTGTAGCAGTGGCTAACGGGGATGAAAGGGCCACAACGGGGGCCAGCTCGGGGGCTTTAGTGTTGCTATATTGTCTTGGCTTGGACAGAGCTGAATTTTTCTCTGTAGAGCAAAGAGTGCAGGGGATGCGCTGGTGGTTGCTAAATTCATGGGCCATGTCAGTCTCCAAACAATCCCTGAGATAAAAGGAGGGTGAGGCTGGATGTGGTACCGGGGCTGAATGGATACTTGGTCTCAACCTCCATGACTCTTCTTGCATCCCTGAGAAAGACAAGTCTTAGAGCACACGCGACAAAAATTGAGGCCCGAGAGAGAAAACAGGAGGCCAAAGGGGAGGTGACATCCTTCTGTCCTCATCTCTCATCTTCTCCAACAGCACGTCCTGGGGGAAAAGCAGAAGATGGGTATAGTCATCTGTAAGCAGGCAGAGCTGGGGGTGATCTCCCCAAGGGCAGTCACTGAAGGAATCGTCTCTGGGCAGGTTCTCAGGTCGGCTCCCCTGAGTCGGTGTCTGGTGTCATTGCTCAAGACTACTGAGCCTTCCCTAACTTCAGCTTTCTGGGCTTTATTTAGGGGTTTATTTTATTTCAGACTGGTGGCAAGAGGAGACTGCCATACAGATGACTCTGGAGTGGAATCGGTGTGCATAAACAAACAGGGGGATGGGAGACATTTTTCTCTTTAATGTCATCTTGAGTCTTTCTGGAGCTGTCTATTTATCGCCAGTCTGTAGGTCCACAAGATGATGAGACGGATAAAATGGGATGATAAGCTTACACTAGAAGAGAAACTATCAACAGACCTGTTGATTTATTGCCCTTCTCAATACAGGTGGATTTAGGGGTGAGGGGAGGATAAATTCTCCCCTAACTTTTGTTGCTGCCTTTAGATAGCCATTAACTCTTGGTGGACCATGACTTTCATTTCCCATCAGCTTTGAATTACTCAGTCTGGGACTGAGCTGGAAGGTAATTTCAAGAGGCAAAAAGAGGTGGGAGAAACCCAACTTTCTATTTAATTCTGACTGTGGCTGGCTTAAATTCTGCCCTTTATTGGGGGCTTGCGTCAAAGACAGGCTGATGGGGATGCTGCTATGGGCAAGGGGAGATGACAGGCTTGCCTAGGTGGCCAAGGAATTGTGGATGAGTCCTGCAAGGAAAATAGGGTGACTAACAAAATTCAGCAGAGTTACAGTCAGCAATACTTTCGGGATAAGGACTTTGGCATGTAGGGCTATGTAACAAGCAGATGAATAGTACACTGTTTTTGGTGTATAATTTTACAGTGAACAGAGGGCCATTTTTAACTAAGGTTGGCTAAGGTTGAAAGTACCATAAACTCTTAAACCAAGAGGGTTTAGGCATGGTTTTGATTCTTCCCACAAATTCCTGCTTTGTCTCTCTCCTTCACCTTGAAATAGTGCTTAAGGACAGGAACAAAATCACCGCTTCACTTGGAAGAAACAAATGGCTCCCCATCTACAGTGTCCCCTCTAATGGATTAAAAGCTCTCTCTGAACAGCAAGAGAGATCCTTTAGGCTGGTTCCCACACCTCCCCATCCATCCCTCGCCGCGCCGTAACCAGCATGCTTTCAAGCAGGGAGCTCAGGCGCCACAGAAACACCAGTTTTTACTTTCCTTCTCAACACAGCTTTTTCTCCATGAACAGACCCAAAAACCTGTGTGAGTTTCTGACATTGCTGAGAGCTTTGCACAAACAGGAATCCATGGCAAGGATTTTATAGGGGAACTGGCCCACATGTGGCAATTGAGTAATGGAGAGATCTTCACCCACAATGAGCATAAAATGCAACAAAGTGAAGCAATAAATAAATCAGGAATGGGACAGAAGGTGAGAGGATATTTATCTTATTCTCTTTCAGTGTTTGCTTTCCCCCCTTTGGGGTAGATATCCTCTTTCTGTATTTTCTAGTGAAAAAAAAACACCAAAAGTTGTGAAGTTCCATAGTTTTGCAGCCTGAGAAGCTACCTCCTCCAACACAGCTGCCTGGTGGCTGTGCTGGTGGGCGAGAGTGAATCCTGGCTTCACGTGGTGGCTCTCGGTCAAAAATGTAAAGGGGCACTAGAAATTAATGTAGCTCATCATGTTCATAATGGTTGCAGCACACATTAGAAAGTGCCGTCAGTGTTTAGTGGCTCAGAGTTTGCTCGGGGAAATCCTGGCTGAGGCTGCTTTGCATACACCTGTCCTGCTGATTACTCTCCCCTTCCTATTCCCCAATTAGGAGAGAAAAGATAAAATTCATGTTAATTAAAAAGTAATTAATGACAAGATGACGATACTAATGTAAACAGTCCATGTTCCTAAGTAACAACAGGCTCCTAAACACCACCCATCCAATTTAAAAACAAAAGAAAGCATGAGCATCCTAATACCTCAAACCTGTTCTCACTAATTGTGGAAAATGATTAAAAGGTCCGGTTTGGTTGTCATCCGGGTGTGGGGTGGTGTGATGAATCGCTGTGGCGCCCAGCGCGCGAGACGGGTGGCAGCATGCTGAGCAGTAACAGGAGAGGCTCTCCACAACCCCTGCACCAGCCGCCGTGCTGGCAGAAGCAGCCGCGACACGATGTCCGCGTCTGCCCTGTGCTCATCTCGGCAGCGCAGATGAAGCTGAATCCCTGCGAGGATGAGAGGTGTCCCAGTCCTGCCCCGGCGCAGGGCAGAGCCTGGTGGGCACAGCTCAGTGGGATGAGATTTGCAGCTCCCGCTGCCGCCGCCAAGCGAGGAGGGACGTGGCGGGGAGCGGTGCTGCGGGGGAGATGCGCTCTGCCCCAGAATGGATGTTCCCTCATAAACCCCGTCCTGAACACGCCAGCGAGCAGCAGGAGCCAGCCGGGCTTTTGTAGGCTCTGGCACTGGTGCCGTGGGCAGCAAGTCCCGGCCGTTTCGTCCGCTGCTGGCAGTCCTCTCGCTTGCCCAAGCGTGCAGCTGGCTCTGCCTCTGGGCAGCGATGGAAACCCCAGCAGTGCTCACGGTCTGTCACGGCGCCTTTGTCCAAGCTCCCTTGGAGACTCCCTGACCCCCTCCGTGGCAGAGAGCCTGGCACGCCGGCCCCGGTGGGGGGGCCAAAACAGTTTGTGCCACTCCTTGGCTTCCACACTCCCCCGGTCTCCTCCGCCAGGCCCGGCGGGTGCTGGCCGGCCCCAGGGCTGGGACCGACGCGCACGCTGCTCTGGGACCAGCGCGGGGCTGGTTACAACCCACCCGGCAGCCGCTGTCCTTTTTCCCCCTTGCACACTGTTCCCTCAGCCCAGGAGCCAGCGGCTCGGCTGGGATCGGAGTAATTTCATCCTCGGTATAATCTGCAAATTCCTCCTGGTCCCTCCTTGCTCGGCTGAAAGCACGAGGCTGCTCGCTGCCGTCCTGCTGGCTCTTCGGGAGCTCCTCGCTGGAGATGCACGTGACTGGCATCCAAACCTGCGCAGCGGCGTGGCCCCCAACATCACTTCTTTGTAACAAAGATCCATTACATGGAGGTAATGGTTTTGAAGGACTGAGGCAATTGAGTTAAAGAATTAATTCTACTCTGTTTTTTTCTTGTTTTTTTTTTTTTAATGTATTCTGTGATTCTGTATTCTCTTAGTGACGTATCCATGACTGGTAGCTCTTTCCGCAGCTTGGCAAGGCACCCAGAGCTATCGGGGAGGATCGAGGGTAAATAAAATCTAAGGAGGGAAGATGGGGAGTCGGTGGTCACAATCAGTGTGGATAACAAATCTGCTAAGCCGCCACCCAAGGAAGCAGGGAGAGAGAGGCCTAAGTGAAGATGCCAGGAAAGCCCTGTAAATGAAATCAAAGCAGAGAACAGATGAAATGTGCTGTGTGTAGCACAAATTTGGTTTCAGATGAGTCTGTTTTGTAAGCAAGATTTTACATTTCCCCTGAGTCAAAAGTAAGAGCTCGCTTGGACTAGTGACTGATCTGGGAGAGACTCTTGGCTTTTTGGGAGGAGGCTCTCCAATTTTTTATTCACCCCAGAAAGATAATAAAACCACAAAAAAACCCCACCTATCAGTTACATTTCCCTCTCTGGAGAAGACGAATTATGTACTGAGCCATGCATAAACTCTGCCCCGGGACCTGAAAAGATGTCCGTGTCAGGACATGACATACCCACCCGGGGTGCTGAGCTCCGCCAGCGTCATGGAGGGGAGCACACAGGTACCCAGCGCTCTCTGATTTACGTGACAAATGCTCTGGAGGCAGACACACAGCGTGAGAAACTTCGAACAGCAGCACAGGACACTGCAGACAGGTGAGAAAAGACTGTCTGTCCTGTGCTCCGCTGAGCCGATGGTGCTGCTGGGTGCTATCAGGGGAGATGTGCTCCAACATGGGGCAAAAGCAAGGTCTGCAAGTTTTTCCCTTGGTTCCCAGGGCCCCGCGGGTTGTGTCAGGGGCTGGGAGGGGATGGGGAGTGAGGTGCTTTGGTTTGGCTGGTCCCACTCCCGTAGCTCACTGTGGCTTGTGGGAATTACTGCGCGCTGCTTTGGGATCCAGCAGTGGCAGCATTGTGTAAATGTCAAATAGTCTTATTTTTTATAAATGTTCCTCCCACCCACGTTTGAAAGTGGCTTCAGAACTATTCCCCGAGGGGTTTGGTCACTGCTCTATGGATGGGAAAATAACTGCTGGATGGGGACTTCACTGTGACCGGGCAGCACCCATGGGACATCTCGCACGCTGCTCTGATCTAATCCTCATGAAGTCTGACCCTTCCTTTCGAGTGAAGACTAATCCATCACCCCCTGATTGTGAAAAACATTAGCCGTTGACAAATGCGGTGTGTACAGTGGTAATAACAGGCTGATTGATGGCCGGGGCTGGGCAACCGCGCTGGCAACGCTCCTGCGAGCCGGCTGGCAAGGCAGGGACGCACGGCAGAGCCACCGGGCCAAGTGTTTCCAGAGGTGAGTTTAGCATCTATGTGTGGAGGCTGGTGGGGAATAAAAGTTGTGTTTTTTTTTTTCTGGAGCTTCCCTCTACAGTTCAGCATTTTTGGCAGGTCTGTGCCGATGCCCGGCATTCCCAGGGCTGCTCTGGGAAGGAGGAGTCATCGGGTATGGCCGCCTTCTGCTGTTGCGGTCCAAACTCTGTGGCATTTAACCTCTTCATCAAAGATAAATAAACTTTGCTATTAGCTTTTATTTTTCTTATCTAAATCATGCAAGAAAAAGCATTCACCGACCTGTACTGCTATAAACTATAGGTGGTCCTGAAGGCCGTGAAGATGGACAACTTCTTTTAAGCGCCAGACAGAGGTACTGCATGCTCTGTTGAGTTTTTCATTAGGATTTTTCTCCCCTGTCTGTGTGTTTTTCACACTCACTGGATTATGCATTTGCATGCATTATAATGAGAATAGCTACAATCATGATAGTTGGTTGTTTTTTTTTTTAAATCTTCATATAAAAGTGTTACAGGACCTGAGTAAACTGTTAGAAGGAAACATCCCGGTTTTGGTCCTGTGTTTTCCTTGCTCCTGTGGTGGAAATGCAAAGCGAGCCCGGGCTGCGATCTAAATTCTGCAGGGCGTTGGAGTTGACAGAAATAAGCCATGTGGTGAGGGTGCCACATGAACTGAACATAAACATGAATTAAACCCTGCGACTGTGAAGGAACCAGGGCTGTTGAAAAACTAGTACTAAAAATGTAAATTTAAACTCTAAAAGGATGGCTCGGAAGCAGATTTAATTGCCTCAATAAAGGGGTAACATGAAAATTATGGGTGTCAAAGAAGATTAAATGTACCTCAGAAATCAGAAGAGAGTGTGAGTGTGCGATGGATGAATGGCAGAAGCCTGACAGAAGGCTATTACACTCCTGCAATTGCACAGAAAATGTGGATAAGTGGTTCAAAAAGGCGAGTGGAAGGCAGGAGCTCTTGCCGGGGTACAGCAGGGTCTCTGCGTCATGGTGTGATCTCGGACGGAATCTTCTTTTGAGCGTGTCTGGTTGGACTGCTTGGTGTCCCACCTTTGCTTGGGTCCTGGGAGCTGCGTAACCTTCCTCACATGGCTGGGCAAATCGACCTGTTCTCTGGAAAGCGTGCTGCGTTAACGTGGGCAGAGTCGATACTAACATGCCTCGGTGTCGGCAACTGGGAGACGAGTTGGGTGTCCCCACACGGCACTACATGTAGACAATCAGGTGGGGCAGGACATAGCTCATCTCATTTTAGGCATCTGCATCGGTGCTGTTCACGCTCCCTTTGCAGTCAACGGAGAAAAAATCCTAGCTGCTTTCAGACCACAGCTCGTCTCACCGCTTTTAGACCTAAGCATTGCAATAAGATGTGGAACAACTATGGAATGACTGCTTGCGTTTCCCCGGAATGCAGAGGAATAAACACAGGGGAGCATATGGTGGAGGCATCAGTATTAGCATGTGTGCGGTTACGGCAGCGCTGTGAGAAGGCCAGTAGCTAGTCTTAATTTAGCTGAGGGTAGATCAGAGCAGGGTGCCAGTGCCTGCTCACCCAAATCCCGTTCTGCTTACGCTGTAGAGGACATCTTGCTGATTGAGAAACCTGCTTGTGCGAGCGCTGCATGTCAAAATGACTAGAGAAACTTCCTCAGTGTTGCAAAAGAGGTTTCATGACGACGTGGCTTCTGCAGTCCATCTGCGTGTGAAGGACGCGTGTCACCAGTGTCTCTGGGGTGACTGCAGCGGTGGTGGGACTTAGTCAGTGGGAAGTGTCAGGGGCTCCCAGAGCTGATGAAGTGTCACTGTGCCGGCAGGCAGAGGCAGATAAATGAAAGGCTTTGAAACAAAATGCAGTTGCCAGATCCTTAGCAATTTTTCTTGTCCAGCAGTGGGACCGTCAGAAAGGATTTTTGCCACTCAAAACAAAAGTTTTCATGCTATCTCCCATTTCCAGAAACTCATTGCTTTGGCCAGCACCAGTTTTCCAGGAAAAAAGAACCCCCTCACTCCCACAGAAGAACAAAAATGCATCTGTTAAAAATAGGTACTTTTGAATATGCATGATTGAACTTAGAAACAAACAGCGATGTTCTGGGGAGGAGGCTATCAGCTCTCGCTGACGTACCGATACGGATCAAAATGCAAAGGTAGCAGACAAGGCACCGTTACCAGTGGGTGCTGGGCATGTGTCCGCCACAGACTCACAGTGGGACCTTCACCAAATTATTTAGGCTGTGAGTGTCTCGGGCTGTCTTGGTAGAAGAAAATGCATGTGCTTATTTACCCACCGTTCTAGGGAGTTGCAGGGCTTAATTATTCCGTGCTTAGGAAGCATTTGTATAATGGCAAGATCAAAAAATGATGCCGTGCAAGTGCAGAAGTTTATTCTGATTAGGTAAATTGTACAACTGCTCCGCGATACTTCCAAACCAAGGGCTCCCAGAGGAGACTGCATTACAGTCTGCTGTTTTTCATAATCCAAACACAGAAGCTCTTTCTGTGCACAGCAGGTGGGTGACTTATCAGAGACTGGGTCTGGCTCAACTTCAGAAAAAGTGTGAATGTCCAGAGACCCAAGGTGTCTGCTCCACGAACGGGGTCAGACGAGGAGAGATGCCATCAAGTGAACTAGACTGGGAGCAGGCAAAGGACTTCAACCACGGAAATACCTCAAAAGCTGAAGCCGCCTTATTCTGCAGGTGACTTTGCAGGCAGTCCCTGGGGCTGAGCCTTCCAGCTCCCTTTGAGGTGGACATCCATGAGACATCTTCATGGCAGCACAGTCACACACTTCATGTTGATGACAGCTTGTCCAGAAACTCTTAATTTGAGGGGTTTTCATACAGTATCAGACCATAGGATTTGGGAGGAGGGGGGAACCACCAAAACCAAACCCCTAACCCAAACCTCTTATTTTAATCTCAATGTCCCATAATTCCTTTCTGAAACTGCAGGAACTGGCATGTAAACATCAGGAGCACTGGCTGTGTAACTCTCCTGCCGTCCATCCGTTTCTCTTATATGTGTATCTCCTCCTCTTCAATTTTGGGGAAATCTTTTTATCTCGCCAACTCATTTTCTCCACTATTTATGCCATTGCTAACTCCAGCGCGGGCTGTCAGCACTACACCAGAGCCGCTCTGCCTGCGGATTTGCTGTATTCTTCACCTGCTCTTTAAAGCCCGTCTAAAGCTGCGATAGGTAAAAGAACTGCGGGAAGCCGTAATTTGGGAAGTTTTCAGAGCCGCTTGCAGCTTTTTTGCCTGCTGCCATGCCTGACAACTTCAACTGGTGGAATTATTCATTGGAAATAAAGCATTTGAGGAATGTAGCTATTGATTGTTATGAATGATTTATGTATAATTTATATTGCTCTAGCCTCTAATGACTCCTTATGGATTGGGGCTCTACGGCGGTACGCTTTGCACACAACTGCACTGACGCGGCGTGTTTAGTCAAGAACAGTACAACAGGCAGGTGTGGTTCGGGACAGGGAGCCCAAGGTGGGTGAAACAGTCGTATTCGGTGTAGTAAGCGCCTGTCACAGCGCAACCGGACCTGCTGTTAGCAAGTATTTTGTAGGCATCTTGTCATAGGTAAATTTTAATGAGATATTTGGAGGAGAACAACATTCCTCCCATGGGCAGCGTGGTAATAT
>VUYV01000064.1:1971196-2126364 GCA_008711295.1 Anarhynchus alexandrinus | reverse complement strand
GTACCTGTTTTCCCAAGATGGAAACTTTGGTCATTTCAGACAGGTTTTTAGTTACAAAAATGTCCTAAGCGTCCTTGTCCTGAACAAAGCTTAAGCGTGAGTTTAACATATGGAACATAATGGACTTCGACAACGGAAGAAGGTTTCCAGTTTAGAAAAACACAAGTCCGTAGGGTTGTGAACTTCCACAGGCTGAGTACTTTCCAGAGTTAAGACCTATGTGCTGAAACTCCCACCCACTGAGTAGCTTAATCACAGAATCACAGAATGGTCAGGATTGGAAGGGCCCTCTGGAGCTCCCCCAGTGCCACCCCCTGCCAGAGCAGGGGCACCTCCAGCAGTGGCACAGGACGGCGTCCAGGCGGGTTTGGAATGGCTCCAGAGGGGGAGACTCCCCCACCTCTCTGGGCAGCCTGTGCCAGTGCTCTGCCACCCGCACAGGAGAGAAGGCCCTCCTCAGGTTGAGATGGAACTTCCTATGCTCAAGTTTGTGCCCGTTCCCTCTTGTCCTGTCACTGGGCACCACTGGAAAGAGACTGTTCCCATCCCCCTGGCACCCTCCCTTTGAGGATTTGTAAGCATTAATAAGATCCCCCCTCAGTCTTGTTTTCTCTAGACTAAAAAGCCCCAAGTCCCTCAGTCTTTCCTCATAAGAGAGATGCTCCAGTCCCCTCATCATCTTCATAGCCCTTTGCTGGACCCTCTCCAGCAGTTCCCTGTCTTTCTTGAACCGGGGAGCCCAGAACTGGACACAGTACTCCAGATGTGGCCTCACCAGGGCAACCATAAAGTCTCTGCCTTTTTTACCTCTTGAATTCATGGAGTTACAGTTTAGCTATAAGCTTTTATTGTGTTTTTGCTTTGGTATATGTGCACTTGCTAAATTGTAGCTATTATTGAAAGTAATATAACATAACTGAAAAGGGATAATGCGCCAGAGCTGTATGTATTTAATGAATACCCAAAGGCCATGAAGAAATAATTTTGACCCAACCATGCCCCTGAATATTGAGTTTTGCCCGAGAGTAAAGATAGATTTGAAACATAATTCTGTAGCATCTGTTCTGCTGCCGTCCAGCAGCAGGCAAAGAGGCTTTTGTTAAAAATAACAGAAAACAAACCGCGAGATGGTTGAAAGCAGAGCGGAGGGCGAGGAGAACGCTGTCTGAGGACAGTGGTCCATCTCCAGGTCCTGCGGCAGCTCTGCTGGCTGCTTCTCCAGGGTGGGAGGGACCTTCTGAAAGAAAACATGTCAAAGCTGCGGACCAAAGTTGGGGGTTTCACTGGTTTGAACTGCTTTGGAACCATAACAGGGCTGCTGGGCAGGAGATTGTGAGAATACCTCCCAGGAGCCAAGGTGTGAAGACCCAAAGATGCTGCTTTTGAGAGGCAGAAATCCTTCTGCTTCACCAGACAATGGTGCTCCTAGAAACTTAGTGTAACATGTTATTCTTGTTCATGAGAAAAATTAGGAGTTTTATGCAATTTACCTCCTTTGGGGCATTCTGATAGATATTCAGGATATGGTATTTTTGAACAAAAAATAAAATAAAAAAGCACCACAGGAAAAAGCCCTTTTCTGAACAGCTTTAGAGCCTAGCTGGCTCAAGCTCCGATAAATATTAGGAAGTCCCAGAGAGATTAATATACAGTGTGTGAGCTCCATATTTGAAGGTACCATGAGGACTTACAGATCACCTCAGGTAAAACAGAGCAATCAGTTTTGCCTCCCACCCAGAACTCCCAAATATCTCCCTGTGCATCAAATCCTCTCCCTGAGTTGGGTGTTGCACATGGGATCCCCAAAAGGGTTGTATTGGCTTACCCATAAGGGTTTATTTTGCTTCCTAAATATATACTTGTTCAACGTCATCCCTTAAACAAGAGCAAACCCCCCTGCATAATTCAGCATCATAAGAATAATGAATTCATTAGGAGGTGTGGGATGGATTAAGTCATGCATAAGGCCTGGTATTATAAGACAGGAGTTAAACAACCCATTGTATTACTATAATTGGAGTTATAGGAATTACAGTAAAGGAACACCAAAAGGTAATTTCCAGTTTGGCTAAACCCTCCCTGATTCCCTATGGCCACAAATTATCATATTTCTTCTCTGAATCAGACCTCCCCTATGTTTTCAAGCTCCTCCAAATTCAATGCTGTTACAGTAATCTCTAATCCTCACACAGATCACTGAAGTCCTCTTTTTTGTTTGTTTGTTTTTGTTTTTGTTTTTTTTTTTTTAACACAAGCTCATTTGTGAGATATTTACTGCTAAGAGCCTGATCTTGGCTTCAGCTCAGCTGATAAGTAAGCACAGAAAGACTTTCAGATTAGAAAGACAAATAAATATTTGGAACCAATTCAGTTAAAAGAAGGTTCAATCGTATGATGTTCCAGGGCTGATTTATATACATGAAGTGAAGAGACAGGAGAGCGAAAGTGAATACAGCAGTCTCTTAGTCTGAGTGCTGCAGGAGCTGATACACGTGAGGTGAGATCACCGCCTGGTCCAAGATGCTCTCCCAGGGTGGGGAAAAAGGTTGATTTAAACTTCTTCAGTTTGCTTAAACTGGCACGATTGTACTGAGCCAAAGTTGATGGAGTAAATCTAAATTATACCCGTTGGGATCTGCCGCTGATCAGTATATCTCGTTGTTCCTTCTTGTTATCCTGAATATATTCTACACATGCGTAGCGTGACAGCTGGCCCTGAGACAAAAAAAAGGTAACATATGTTGGAGGAAGAACTTGTGTTTAATACAAGATAGATGCACGTTTCAGCACTTAATCTGAGCTTCCACTGAATGTGCAAAGCAGTTAACTGCAGCTGCAGCTGCATTTGGGGAAAATAATGAGTGTGCAAATAGCACGTATGATTCAGTACCCAGTCTAGGAAATAGGTCAACATGATCTATCATTGTGGCCTGTGCTTTGTGCCGGTCCTGCAGCGGGTGGAAAGCTTCCAAATACCTGACATATTGGCTTTTCTGTCTTTTAATGGATACTCCATATTCTGTAATAATAGCGGCATATACAGTCGGTGTTCCTAGCACTTTGCATTGCCCTGGGGGGGAGGCAAACAAGCCTTAGCAACTTTGTCCTCTTTTTCTTGAACAATCCCTTAACACACGCTACAATCATCCTGAAATGCATTCAGTAAATCATCTCTGATTACACAGTTAACGAGCATTACTCTATGCTGGTCATTTAAAGCATCTTCAAGGGTTTCATTGATGAAGACTTTTCGAAAGGAGAGAGGCGAGAAGGAAGATCTATTGAATTTTGAGTCACTGTATGCTGGGTGTTACATTAGAACTTAAATCAGATCCAGCATTTCACAAGGAAAGGAAAACAGAAAAGTCAAGTGAGATAAAGGGCCGTTTATCCATAGGAAGACGTGATATGTGTAAGAAGAGCCACCTTACAAAAGGGTTAGCTGTTCAAAATGCCCCCTTAAAGAAGATACAATTAGAGCTTAATCGTTTCTCTCTTCAGTTCAAAGCTCCCGCATCTAAGTTAATGAACACATATGCCAAGTCAGCCCTATTTGTACCTTGCTTATCTTGACCATTTAAACAAGCTGGCTCTTTGCTAACACTGCTGTTTATAGAGATTGCACATCTCTGCGTGGGAGCGTTGCTCCTCTTTGTAGGTTGGGTTTCGCTCCGTACAGAGTCTTGAGGATCAGATGTAATTTGTTCCTTCTAAGGAAGTCCTAACAATTAATTTACAGATAAGCTGATGAAAAGCTAATAGATGCTGAATTAACCATGGGAGGACTCCTGATCTGTTCCCTGAACTGCAGGAACATGGTGGAAAATTGCAAGAAAAAAAATCAATGAAGAAAGAAAGTTGGAGTCCAAAAAGTTCAAGCCGGGTACAATTGCTACTTGACACCAGCATCTCCTTGCAGAGCAAATTAGTTTATAAATGTGTACAATGCAGCACCACGTGTTTGAGGCTGCTGCATGTTATGGAGAAGCTGCAATGTGGTGTCAAGCTCTCAAAAGCCGTGTCTATAGTGGTAAATTAAATACAGCCGGTATTACTGTCTGACTCTGAGGCTGGTGGGATCATGTCTCATCATACCGTACTGCGCTCTTCTCCTTCAGCGTAGGCTGCTGTTTGCAGGATGCTTGTTGCAATAGCCCTAACATGTTAAATCACGAATCCTTCATGGGAATTGCCTAGAAATGGATTTGTTAACCTGGGCCAGAATTGGGGACTGCTGTAAAAATTCTGGCCAGCAGGTATCTGCTAAGAGAGAGGGAGGAGGAAGGCGAGGAGGCAGCGGTAACACCATGCAGAGCAGTGCTGGAAGTCTGGCTGGGACCTGGGAGCAGCACAGGCTTCTTGTTAGGGAGCACTGAGCACTGATGAATTCATACCGTTTCTAGGCTCAGAGACACACTTGTTGCATCGTGAGGCACAGACATGGCCCTGCCTCTGAAACTGGCTCTTCTTAAAATGCCTTGTGCTCACAGACTGCGTGGAGTCAGGCTTTTCCCTTTTCCTCCCCCAAATCAGTGTTTCTCTTTCCCTGTTCCATGCACAGCACTACATTTTTCCCTTCTGTCATTGCATCTTCGGGGGGAGCCGCTTGCTGAGGCCAGCGGTCAGCAGTGTGCGTGTCCCTGAGGATATGGCCGTCGACGCTAGCCTGTTATGGTCCATTGGCCTCATCCACTTCAAAGAGTGCTGCCCTTGGTGCAATTTTGCTTTGCACCTACAGGTAACCGAGTGCTTTCCTCTCGATGTGCACGTACAAGACATACACACGCACATATACATATGTATATGTACAGATGCTCTTGTACAGGCAGTGGGCTGTCAATCAGTTATACGCCTAAATGTGCAGGCATCTCGCGAGGTATCTCCTCAAATCTAACTGATCAGGTTGCTCCAGCTATGGTATTTCTGTCCTGTAAACTTTGCTGTAGTCATATTTGTGGGAGTGTGTTCTGTGGGTGAATTCTCCGCTGGTGTTTGCCAGCGCGCCCAAGGTGCAGTGCTGATCCAGCAATATAGGAGCACGCAGGTTCCCCACGTGTGTCAGTTCAACGCTTAGGAATTGATGCCCATCACTCTTCGTCAAACATGTCGTTACAGACCCCAGGAGCTGCTCATTCATCCCGCAGCCCAAAGTACCAATAACACTTGCAGCACCCAAGGTCTCTTGAAATCAGTGAAAGCCAATTCCCAAAGCCTCGTAGTAGTGATGAGCAGAAAAACACAGCAGCCGGTGTTGGAAAAATAGGAATCCGACTAAAGCAACAGTACCTTGACAACACTTGGCGCTGCAAACATCACTTAACTTGACAAACAACCAGTAATAGCTAGAGTGAAAATAAAGGGTTAGGCAGGTAGAGAGATAAAGTATGAAGAACATGCTGAGCAAATAACAGCCTTTTGAGAATCAGCATTAGCATAATTACTAAACATAGGTAATTGCTGAAATAGCATTTGCTGGCAGCATTTATGTTTCTAAATGCAATAGTTTCTCTCTTCCCTACATAATCTTCTGCTAGGACTATAGAGTGTGCTTACGCTCTGCTTTTAGCTGAGAGAGAGCTGGTATGGAAATTGGCACCATCTGAAAGCCGAGGGCGTAGAGAGGAACAAACACGTTTAACACCTTGGAGTCCAACCATCCTTTTTAAACAAGGTTGTCATACTTGGGGCTACATGCTTTGTTAAAATCTATATGTTATGCCATCAACTCAGCATTTGTCCCAGTGCCCTACTCGATACTTGATAAGACTGGACATTCTCAAATCAATTCCTATCGATTTCTCACTGCTGAAATAGGATAAGCATGTGACAGACACAATGAGGGTTTAGTACAGCAGACCAAGCCATTCCAGCACTAGAAAACAACTTGGCTGATAAAAAAGCACAACCAAAAACCAAACAAAAACCCCCACCAGACACAAACGCAGTAACATGCAGTGCATAAGCAGAGGGCCTGGTGACAGTCAAAAACATTAGCTGGTTCTGCTTAGAAAGGCATTTGGCCGCAGTTTTGATGGAAGAGCAGGTGGAAATTAAAAAGAAAAAAAAACAAACCACCCCAAACCGCAACAGATGAGGTTACATCTGTGAAGGTTGTAGGGCTGATCTGCTATTATTTCTGAGGACTGTATGTGACCCGGGTACTGAGATCATGAGGTACTGGTGTACTGCATCTCTTGCTGTATGGTGCTCTGCGGGGCAGATAGGAAGCTGTCAGAGGCAAAAGCTGGCCCCTACCTGAGTAAATTACCTGTAAATACCATGGGGAGGGGAAAACTATCTGTGCACCATTAGCTGTGATGATTCCTCTGGATAACGCAGGTACAAAAGGGACTCAGCATGGNAAAAAAAAAAAAAAAAAAAGGCAAAAAAGTGATTTGACAGTAACTGCAGGGGGCAAAAATGGGACCATGCAAGAGCGGCTTGGAAAGGGCAGGATACTATGGAGACAGCTCCCATGGAGAAGGCTGAAGTAGTGGGGCCTTTTAAACCTTCAAGGTGGTGGTAAGAGACAAAAAAGTCATTGGTAGAGGCAGTTGCCACTGGATGAAAACATCTTTTTCTTTTAAAAATCGCTCTATTCTTGTTGTGAGGTCAGAAGTTGATATCCATCTCTGGACCACTGACCACGGCTCACTGATAGCTGCTTGCCTATCTCAGATGGATGAGCTGAGAGAAATGGGCATCATCCTGACCTAAACGTGGAAGGATTGTGGGATCAAAAGCAAAAGCCTAAGTCTTTGGCTGGAGCAAAAGTATGGAGCAAAAGCATGAGGCTCTCCGAATACTGCCTCATCGACTCCCTGGTGAGCCCCTCCGGGGGCTTCCCCAGCAGCAACCCAAGCACATGTTTCATGGAGCATAAATTACACTCTCCTTAGGGGTAGCTCAAGCCTTGAAAATTTGCTCTTGAACATAATTTCCTCAGAGGAAACTCAAACAAAATAAGCAAGAAGCATGAGGCCATTTGGTGATCCATACATAAATAAGAGATAAAAAATGGCAGACCCTTCAAAAATCAGCCAGAAAAGCCTTATACTGCCTAACCCTGTGGCAGCAGTTAGACAGACGTTTCTTTAGGCAAGAAGATCAGTATTTTGCTGTCATTCATTACGGATTTACCAGTTTTGTATTGATTTTGTTGTGGCCTCCTATGTACTTTAATTGCTGCAATAGAAAAACAAGTTGCTATACATGACATTTCCTTTCTGAGAAGCTGGCAACAGAATTGCATGAACCACTGGTAGATGCACTGATTTCCCTTGTGAGTCAGTAATAAAATGATGACTGAAACAGCTTGTCCTTCTTTCTGTTCCAAAACAGCTATTTTTTTTTTCAAGAACTCTCACTAGCTGTGGATTTAAAAACAGAAATCTTCCTAATTGCTGGATAATATGGTAGACTTTCCTGTAGCATTTCACAGTTATGAACTCTGAGGTTTTATTGATTTACTGTGAGGGACAGGCACCTGAGTGCCTTTGCTTGAGCAAGCAGGGTTGCTCAGGCTGTGGGTGAGGTCCTCCCAGCGTTGGCCAAGGGCAACGGGGATAATTGACAAAGTGGTTTCTGGTGCTCTCATCGTTAGATTGACACGTGGTGCAACTCTCAGGGCTGTGGGTTGAAAAAGAAGTGCTTCCTTCCTCTGGGATGCAGGCCACCAGCTCAGATTTGAGACTTCTCACCTGGGAGATTTGCAGCAGCTGGAAACCCATATGGTGTGGGGCAAAGTAATGTCACAGTGTGCTTGCAGACTGAGGAGCGGATGAGGCTGATTAAGTTACCTCACTTCATCCCTCTGAAAGGGCTTTCTTTGGTGGTGTCATTTCTAGAAGATCTTCCAGGGCGTTTTCAGCTGTCCCAGCTGAGCAGACTCCACCTTCCCTGAGGAGCTGCCATGCCAGCAGAAGACATCTGCTTACCGAGTACCTTCACGCTGAAATGGAGGTAAGAGGAGGAGGGCTTGTTTTGTGTTCCCTGTGCTTTCCTCCCTCAATTTCCAATATTTTAAAAAAATAGTGTTTTAATCTTTTGTGGTTAGCCATCTGCTGACATCCTCTGTCTGGGTTGCCATGGCTGTACTCTTCTCGTTGCGCATTTCCAATCCTGATATTTTTTTTTTTGTATACTATTTTAAGTTGTGACCCTGGCAAAACTGAGTTTGAGGAAGGTGGTAGACAGGACATAATTCACCTCATTGAAAACTGCGTTAGAGTTAGAATTCCTGACGGTGCCCACGATTCTCCTCAGCTGGTTTGGGTCCCACTGCATGAATTAATGTGGTAAGAAAAGAACCACAGAGTTCTTCCCTCTAGCAGCTCGCTGTGTGCATATTTAGGTACCATAACGAGAGGTGCTACAAGAAAACATAGAAAGATGAAGGCCTGTGAGGTGATCCATAAATAAAATAAATTCAGTATGTCCATAAATAAATTAAATTCTGCAAGAATCCCATAAGGTAAGTCAGTATTACAGATGTTTTGGGGATGGATAATCTAGCTTCCTGGAGATGCAGCTGATGATGAGTTGTCTCAGCAGCACGTTGGAAGTAGAGCCTGGGCAACGCCTGGCAGGATTTGAGAAGTGGCAAGATTGCTGAGGAAGGAGAGGATTTGTTAGGGTTGGTCAGTCTGATAAGAAACAACGGTATGCAATTAAGCAAAGTCGAATAGGATGTGACAGCTCTAGGGCTGTACCAGGACTTACGTGTGTGTTTTGCGGAGACACAGAATCTACTGCCTAAAACGTGTGATTGACAGAAGTGGCAAAAACATGCTCAGTCCAGAAAGCAGAGGTAGACTGAGGTGGGAAAAAGGAAAAGGAAAAAAAAAAAAAAGTAGCTTTCTTTTGCCTTCTGCTGATCCTGCTTCAGATCAGAGCTGCTGGAAACCTCCTCAAGGAGTATTTGCAAGCTGCTTTGCATGGCCATTTCGGCATAGCCCAGCTGGTTAATGCTGGCAAATCTGGGCTGGTAACAGTTCCTGAAATAAAACCCATCTTGCCAGAAGAAGAAAGTCTAAGAACAGAAAAGTCTGGTTGTATTTTTTCCCTCATTGCCTATGTACTTCTCAGAGACGTGTAAACAAAGCCAACTTGTTGATGAGAAATATGTCAATCAAAGAGCTGCTGAATGTTCTGGAGACAGTTATCACTAGATGTTTTGACTAAATGTCTGAGAGCTCATGCTCTTGGGAAATTTCCCAATAGATCTGAAGATAAACACACAAGCTCTTGGCATCTCTCCTGACTGGATGAGAATCTGAGAACTGATAATTATTTACATTTAACCAGCGCACCTCATAAATCTTGTGGTGCATCCTTTAGAAGGCAGCGTTGGAGCAGTTCACAGTGGTGTTTATTAAGGACAAAGTCCCAGTGCATACTTAAATTCCGGCAGACTACTTGTCTACATTTCAAATCATGTCAGAATAAAAACAAAAATATGCTCTATGTCATATTCCTCTATAGTCACTTTGGTCACAGCTGAAAAGCGGAGGTAGCAGAAATCAGATGAGTGAACCTGTTCTGGAAAGCTCTCCACCGGGGGGTAACATCACAGGCATTTGGTGAGGCAGCGAGAAGAAATTTGGTATTCAAAGCAACTTTTCTAAGTTTTCATTTAAGTCAAGTGTTTAATGATCCCCTGCTGCAAAAGGTCCCCTGCTGCTGCAGTTCTGTGCTGCTGAATGATCCTTCATTGGGCAGAACTCTGCTAAATCCCAGGTTTGGGGCTTCAGGGAGCCAAGATGAATGACTGGGAGGTTGGCCTCAAACAGCAAGAAGTAAAGATTCACAACTAGGCACCTGCAAAAGCACCAAAGCAGTAAGTAACACGTCGCTACTGGTGGTCTTGCTGCTTGCTTTTCTGCACAATGCTCTGAAAATGGGCAATGTTTGCTGTGATCCAGAGTCTTCTCCCCAAGCATGAGGGCTCTTGAGCTGTGACAGCCAGTGCAGCAGCCTGGGGCGGCTACTTGAACTGGGACATGGGGCAGTAGGGCATGGGGCAATACAGGACAATCTCTAAGAAAATAACGTCTCCTTAATCTGACCAGGAAATAGTGGGGTTTTTTTCCCTCTTATTTTTCTTTTGATCAAATTCTACGTGTGAGGCCATTGGCAGCATCCGCTGTGCAGAAATCTTGAGGAATGGTTTGAACTCAGAAGAGGAATCAGTAAACAGAGGTTTTTAATTAGAAAGCTCAATTTTACATCTGTGCCAGCAGCGACCTTTCTGATTTGTTTACCAGGAACATGCACAGGAGTGATTCTTTCTGTTGTTCTGGTGACAAGAATAACAGTGCATAAATGGTTTTGTTCTCCACCTACATTAGAGGTTCGCTCGTTTTAATTTTACCTGCTATGATCAGTCTCTCCTCCATAGCACCCATCTGACTGGCAGAAACACAAGCCCACACAGCCCACTGAGAGTAAACATATCTGTGACATGTCACGGCATTAACCAAAGTTTCACAGATCAGCACAAGGAGTAAACCATGACAATAATGAAAAAAATGGTTTGCCCATGAGAATTAACCAGTCTCCATTAGTGGGAGTAAATAACTGACTGACTTTGTTCCTGGAGCCTGTAGAGTTTTGTAATTCTCTGGCTCAGCCACAGACCTATTTTTGGCTTGCCAAGACTCTGCATCTTTTATCTCAGTTAAGTCAACAAAACACAGTCTGGTTCAGAGTATACTGCAGGTGTACAGTGCATTAGCATCGATAGCATTGCACAGTACTGCAGCACTATAAGCATTTCATCTGATCTGCAAAGGAATTTTCTCCCCAGGATCAGTTAGAAGTTCAGGATGGTCAGTGTGGTGTGCATTGCACTGACCGTCTGCCATCTGGTCAGTGGGGAAATGATGCTGACGTTATTTATACCCTGAAAGCATGCCTCTGGATGGACACTGCTCACTGCCTGTTTGCCTGTGTGTATGCATATATATGTACTTTCCCCTATATACGTATGTATACATAATATATAAAAAAAAAGGCCATGCTTAAGCCCAACTCCAGATCACGCGAGGAGAAATTTTAATGACAGGTGGGCTGAAGGATTAGGCTCCCACTTCTGTACATTTGCAGCGTAAGGAATCCCTTGTTTCCTACAAACACCCACCAACGTGTAGGACTTCTCCCAACCTGTCAGAGAATGTAAGTTAATGCTAAACCGAATTAAACATATAACCTTAGTGATTCTGTGCATAGTTTTTACTTTAGTCATGAGCTCACATATTTCTAGCAGAAAAGTACGTGTTCTCCAGCCTGTGGGAGCTCGCAGGAGCCCTGAATGCCTTTGGTGCCCTCAGCACACAGCTTCCAGGGAGCACGCGTGTGGGCAGCGGCACACCCCATCCATAGGCTTCAGCTCCAACAACCCACCATTGGAATAGCTTCTTTTCATGAGCCCATTCTGTCCCTACCTTAACTTAAAAACAGGGAGGGAGACCACTGCCCAAGCTCAGCTAATAGTTCACACGTAGTATTAATCACACCGTGGCTTTGCTTGAGGAGGCTGGTTCTCCAGTGTGCTCTTCTGTACCAGCTGCGGGTAGCAGGGATGCTCCAGCTGTCCCTATTATATCCATAGCACTGTTTTGGGATCTCATTCCTCCCTTTCATCTTGAATAATCAATACAGGCCTCAGGTGAACAGAGCCCGGCTGTATTCCTGTCCTTGCAATGGAAGTGATATGAGCTAGAGCAAGAGAAGGACAATAAGGAGATTGCCGCCTTCTCCGGTGTATTTTCAGACCTGCAGTCTGCTCAGCCCGCAACCCAAGGCAATGTGTGAGGCCATCTTGCTGCTGAAATTAGCCCATATTTGCTGATCTTTAGAAGTTTCCACAAGGACCATTGCTGAGAAAAGAGGTATCCTGGCTGGATGTCTACGTATTTGTGCAGTTTCTGGGTTACTGTTCATTTACAGTGGCATTATGGGAGCAGTTAATTACAATAATTTGTTTGTATAAGAACTCTTCTATATGCCTAGATCTAAACATATGAGTTTCATAACTCATAAAAATTAAAGTAAACAACTCGAGAACAAACAAACACAAATGATAATTAAGTTTTGATTCTTCTCGCGTTCCCGGGCCACTCCTGGGGCTTGCCAGTCTTGTCAATATTTTGCCATGTTCAGCAGCTCTTGAAAGTAAACAAATGGCCATCGGTGGGTAAGCACTTCTCTGTTTGTTTTTCGGAATTAGTTGCTCAGGTAGGTTGCATGTGTGTGGCAGACCGAATACATTTACTTCAGAGGCACAGAAACCAGGCTTAGGCATCTGTAAATGCTGAAATCTTGAACGTGTTCATATCAAACCTGAGCTTCAGATTATGGGAGAAGTTTTCTCTACCAGCCAATCGGCTAAGCACCAACACAGGGCAGATGGGAATCCAAGGACTCGGATGTTTTAGTCTCCCAGCCCTTTACCGACCTCGAACAATCCTTTCTGCTAGTATTTCCTTTGGCAAATAATGGGGATTTCACAACACATACAAAAAGAGTCAAATTCAGTTTGTAGAGATTCAGTTTGACGGTATCCCTTAAAAAAATTGCTGAGAAACTGTATTCTGAATGGCACCGTTGTCCTATGGCTTTTCAGATTAAAACTCTGGGTGATCAGGAGTGGCTGCTCATTTTTCAGGACCAAAAGTCAGTGAGGGAAAAGCCACAAAAAAAAAGCCATCAGAGACAGATCACTTATACTGGCAAGAAAACTACATAATCAGACCGCAGCTCAATACAGGGAGTTAAGTTATTAAAAGCCTCCGAAGATGGTTTGATGTGGACAAGCGGTGATGCCTCTGACAGTTCGGTGCATCTTATGATATCAGGTGGAATAAGCAGTGAGGCTGATAGAAGTTACAGCCCCAGAGCGGCAATCCAGCTCACGCACCTTTGGCTAAATTAGCCCTCGTCTCCGTTGATGTTAAAGCTCCGGAGGATGCTAACGCCGTGAAGTTATTTCAGGCCGCTCCTGTTGAGCCAGCGCTCTGCGCAAGGCAGTTCCTCGCCCTCCTGCAGGTAACCTCGTGCTCACCTCGGGGACTTGGCTGGAAGGGAACGGGCTGGGAACGCAAACCCCGTGCGCGGGAATCGCCCCGCCTGCCTGCTCCGCTCACCACCCCGAGAGCGGGAGTGATGCGCAGCGATGTTTGGAGGTAATTACTGCAGTCGAGTCCTCTTAACGCTCCTTCTTGCCTATTTTTGTAGTAGAGTGGAAAGAGCTCTCCATCTCCCCTGGGTTGCCGTGCCCCTCACGGCCTGAATTATGCTCGATTGTCATGAAAAGGACAAGTGATGTATCCGGGCTATAAAAGCCAACCTCATGTTAAATTTCAGTGTCCTGCTCCGAGGTACCAGAAATGTTTTACCTGGACAAAATCCGTATATATTTGTTCAGGAATAGCCGGATAAGCAATATACAGGCTTTCAGCTTACAGCCTGGTCTAGTTCTGGGTCACTGAAAAGAGCTATAAATGTATAAGCATCACACAATTACAACAAAAACCAGAGCTATTTCATGCACGTCACCATTCACAAAAGTCAGTGTCAGGGCTTCTGTAAATATACTGATACGTACTTAATTATTAAAAACTGCAGTGAGCTAGGTATGTATGCATATTCTATAACTATGTAGCCCCCGTTATTACGTATAAGCGCATTTTCTTAATTGGCACATGAAACTGTTGCCTCCTAAAATTCTGTGGGTGGTTTGAAACAAAATACTGAAGATTAATACGGTTTTGAACAAGCAAATTATTTCTTGTGTAGCTTAGTTTAGCTTTATGTAGCTGCAATAAATGAGTATCTTGATGATATGTTTAATATTACATTACATTGTACTATTTTCCATTGTGCTGAAATACGTTTTAGCATTTTTCCACAATGTAAGACGACAGAGATCAGTTACGAAACTATTAAATGTCAATTAACATCTTTGCAATCTGAATCCCAAATGAACCTGTTAAAACTACCTTGTTATATGTCACTTATATGTATAAATGCTGGTTAAATGTTTAATGAATGTATGAAAAAGTAATTACCTATTTTCTGTTTATGTAGTGGTAAGCTACTCCCATCACCGTTAGTTATGTCCACTGGAAAACTAAGACTGAATTTGCAAATCTGAGTGGCTAAAATGGGCTCTGAAATGCATCATTCATTAATCAGGTGCACTTCTATGTGGTGCCTAAATATAGATTTGGGAATCTATAATTTTCAGCACTTCAACAGGAGTATTTTGTCCTATGAAACTACGAAGTTATTTTTTTAGCGTGGTGTAGTCAACACTGGTGCTCCTTACTACAAAGTTTAAGCATTGTGCGGCATCTACAAAACCTTGAGCTTTCCTGGAAAAGGTCGTCATCACATAAAAAATTCATACTTTTTAGCAATAATTTAGGCAAAATGTAGTCAGTACAACAAGGTTAACACCTCCACTCATAGGAAAATGTAGTCATTGCCCTTGGGATAAGAACTTTCCCCTTGCAGAATATTAAAAATAGGATTTTTATTTATTACAAGTAGTCAAGACTTTGCTTTGGCATCTCAGCTGAAAAACGGCAGCTTTAGGAACACAGCGGAGGAGCTCACGTTGCCTCCTTCGCTCACCGATCTCGGTTGCCTTCGCTAACAACCTGCTCTCTTTACCGGGTCCTCAGAGAGCGCCGAGGGACTCTGAAGCATGCTCTGGGGGCAGCCGGGCGCTCTCTGATGACTACGTGGGGCCAAAGGGGACGAGTCTCCTGAAAGGGGCACCTGTGTTAAGGTGGGTAAAAGCGGGCTGGGGAATGGAGCCCATGTCGGGTACCTCCTGCGCCGCTTAAGCCAGCACTGGCTGTTTCCCTCCCAGTTGGTGGAAACATGTTTATTTCCAGTAGATATTGTTCGCACATCTCCCTTTCCTCTCCGATGAATTACTTCTGCAGGAGTGAGATCAAAAGGGCTGTTAAAAAGCCAAGCTGGACCAGCGAGCGTACAAGCCCGCACGAGCCCAAAGCGGGGAGTTACTAATTGGGGAATGCTCCTGCCTCTCCCTGCCGGCTGGTAAAGCGTAGTCTTCCCAAGGCTAAGCTGAGGATCAAAGGGGGATACTAAACCTTACAGATCATAGCCTGCGGGAAGAGCAGGGGAGAGGGAGGCTGTCAGCCGTGGCAGGCAGGCGGATGGAGAGCTGGAGAGGAGCAAAGGCTCCGGTTCCTCAGGCAACGTGGGGCTCCATGGGCAAGTCCGTCCATGGTGGGGTCCTGAGGGAGCTACTAACCTTCAGGAGCAGAATACGTGCAGCTACATGTCTTTGTCCCTTTCAGCCATCCTTCTGTTCTTCTTGGCAAAATTCTTTGCATCGAAAGAACTGTCTCTCTTTAATTAGAAAATACAGTTCTCAGGTCGCAGAGGAAAAGTTTGTGCAGGTGTGATGTATGGAAAAAGGGAGGGAGAAACCTTGAGAGCATCAGTTGGAAAGATCCCGCTACGGGGATCCATGCAGTCACCAGCCTGCAGCAGGGAGCAGGAGGAGGGACATCCCCAGGGATGCGGAGCCTGGACCTGGCTGTGGTGCAGTACGGCAATAGTTTGGAAGTAAAACTGCACAAAAAAGACAGCCCATCCTGCTGGACAGCATGGTCTTCTTCCTTGAAGTCTACCTATTACATCCAGGCCAACCTGCAGGCTGCTGCCCGCGACGGGGTCGAACTCCACTCCTTTCCTGGGAGAAACTCGATGGAGGGAAAATGTTCCACCAGAAGTTTGCCAACTATCCTCTGACAGCAGACGTTGTTTCAGACTAATTCCTTCTCTTTCGCGTGCTGGATGGTGCCAGCTGAAGATGTTATGGGACTTGCTCACTGAATTCTCATTAAAATAAATGCACATTGGCCAGCAGACCTTGCCGTATGGCTCCACGAAGCTCATCTTCAGCATCTCCTCTGCTTTATGCACCAGATGACTTCAGATAAGGCTATTAACACTAACTGGGTAGGAAGGGGACCAACAGTAGCCTCTGCTGCCAGATTGTCCCATCTGCAGGTGTAGCCAAGCGCCGCCTTTGAGGAGCCCAGAGCTATTCTCTCCTGTTAGTCTGTGGCTAAACGGAGCAACAGGCACAGAGGTGGCTTTGCTCTTGAAACCTGTCAATTCTGGAAACGTATTTTTGTGGATGGCACAATTTCTAACAGCAGAAACGGCATTAAGAGTGTTGTTAAGAAGAGGGCTTCTGCTGGGAATATCTTACTCTTCCATCGCTGCTGTTTTGCTGGAGTTGTTCTGGTGGCTCTAATGATAGCAGATGCTTCAACATAATTTACAAGGAAAAAACACTGGGTTTTTGGGTCTCCCCCCCACTCCCCACCCCAGAACAGAATCACAGAAGGGCTTCTTTGTTCAGTTGTTTTAGGAATGCAATTTGGTAATTCAGTTGCTTGCCTGATGAATGTCTGCCCTCTGATCCCAGCTACAGGAGATGGAATAAAATGTAACTGAATTTGACAGACAGAATTTGTCTGCTGTGTTTGAGGCACAGTGAAGCAGCCTGGGGAGAAAAATATTACCGCAAATTATGCTTCCTTATCTCCCTACGCTAACGGTGCCAGGTCAGCTTGGAGGGGTGAATGAACAAGTCTTCGGAAGGACAACACCCCCTAAGCTCAAACAGTGCTGCCCTGGTCTGACTCCAGGGCTGGGGATGTGGGNAGGACTTGCTTCCCAGCAGCGCTAGCACTGGGACCTTGCTCCGAGTCGCAGCCTCTGTTGGCTGCCGCAGCCCCGTCTGCTCGCGCTGCCCTCCTCTCTGCCAGGGCAGTGGACAGAGGTGGCAGTGCCACTGGTGGAGAAAGCCTCTCCCATTATTATTTTCTTTTTTAATTTTTGGGTTTTTTCAGCGTTATACAGTGGTTTTGGAGCGCTCCCACACCGCAGATACACCCACCAGCGAGCCCAGCTCTGCGGATACGCTGACTGTGATGTGGATGAGCACATGGCTCAGCAGCGGCAGAACAGCCACAGTTGTTTGGGTTTTTTTTTAATTTGCACTGTTTAATAATCAGAATAAATATGTTTATTCTGATATTACTCTTTGGGTCAATTCAGTTCTTAGAGGTGGTTCAAAGCATCACCAAGCACACCCGTTAGCTGGTGTCTTTATTTCAAACACACTCTAGTTTCTTATGAACTGATCTTTATTTAATGGCAGTGGACGGCCATCAGTCAGACTGGAAAGACTGGACCCTGCCTAGCTGAGCCTGCTCTGAGCTGGTGGCTGATGGTTCCCGTCCGCCTTTCTGCTTTCTCAGCAGCTTTGTGTTTTGGGGCTGGGCAATGCTGAGGTGTGGATGCGCAGCACTGGGAAAGTTGCATGTGCAGAAGTGATCTCAGCTCAGCACTCTGCCCAGGGGTGACCCAGCTCAGCACCGCTACGCCGGGCTGCTTCTAGCAACAGGAGTCCTTATATTGTGGGGTTTTCTTTGAAAGGGTGTCTAGATGCCCCTAAAATTTGTCTTGCAAATAGCCAGAGCAGGGTGGGTGAAGGAAAAAGTCTGTTATCCTCTCTGGAAGCAGAAAACTTGTTCTAAGGTACTTGCATCCTAATGGGGACTTTTCTGTCAGTGTGGTGGCTCTGACGTATCTTCAAAGTGATGGGGAAAGGAGACGGAAGTAATTTTTTTCTTCTGCGTTCACCACCTGGATTGTAACTATCTAACCTGACCAGATGTCCTCCATTCCTCCCACGTCAAAGCCCGCCGGCTCCTTTCCTGAAACATCCATCACACTGCAGGTCAGCTCTTCCTTGATTTGTAGGAGATGGTTGCCCAGTCTGCCTCCCCTTTAATCATTCCTCTGACAGCAGCTAGAGAGATGAAAAGCTGGGGGGATCTAAGTAATCCCTTTCTAAGTATAAAAAGCCCCCAAAAGTGGGGGGAGAGTGGAAGAGAGCGAGTCTGTCTGCTGAGCAAACAGACTGATTACGTCAAGGGACAGGAAGAGCAGCACTTGGAAATCGATACGGATGAGGCTTTGAAAAGGTTGACTGACTGCACTGGATTAGCTATCGATTTTTGTCATTTTCACAGCTAGTGCCATGCTCTCCACCCGCTGAGGCCATTAAGCTCTGAGGCCTTAAACTTCTAATCCCCCGCTAATAACAACAAGACAATGGCCCGGTAAGCTAAGGATCTAACAGGATGTCCAATAGCTTCAGCGCTGTATCGAGTGTGCCCGTGTCGAGGAAGCAGTCCTGGCAGCCCGGAGGCACTGGGTGGAAACAAAATGCACAGAAGGATTCAGATCGTGCTCAGAGGCCAACTGCAAAGCAATGTTTATTGGTAAGAATCTCCAACTGGTTTCCAGTTAGCACCAGCAGCATGGAACACATCATTTTTGCAGGCTCTGAGCATTGATTTTGTTAAAATAACTGCAGACAAGAATTTTGTTTGTTTTCAGGATAACTTTGGTAGAGGAGAACAGCAGTGTGGACTCCTTCTCCAGCAGCTAAAGGGCTGCAGCTACATTCAAGCATCGTATCATCACCGTAACTTTGTACGTTCAGCACACCCAGCTGTAAAGAAACCCTGAGCTTATTTTAAGGTAGGACTGTAAAAAAGGGATGTTGGAAGGAGTCCAGTCCTTACCATACATCCTGAATGGAGACAGAACACAGGAAAGGATTAATGGATATGCTCTTCTGAGATGGATGGGACAGTGGTTGAGGAGTGGATAAAAGAAATGGGTAGAAGAGATCTGACTATGAGTGAGTGCTTCCAAGGTGGGGGTACTAAGCCAGCTTCTTCCTATATCACCTTTTATATAAAGTAGAGTAGATTTGCCAGGTCATGTCAATGAGTTGATCAGCTCTGTCCCTGCTCAGCTTCCAGAAAGTCCACAAGTACTAGCTGCTGTGTGAACATCGTCATGGATGTGGCCTAACAAACTCATGTCATACAGCTACTCTACATCCCACTGGAAATAGTCTTAGTCTGTCTGCAACCTCTGGAGCCTTAAGAAGAGTGCCCCAGAGTTCAGTCCCACAAGGCGAGTCATCTGCATCTCTCAGCTTTACTCCCTCAGCTCTGGAGGTGGCATCACTCAGCCTCTTCTGCCACCCCATGCTCTGGATTCTCTCCATCTCCAGGGATGCCCGAACTCAGTACAGCTGTGACTGAGTGGCAGAGTGTGCCCAGAAGAAGAGAAAAAAACCCTTGGAGGTACGCTGTGTGTTCCTTAGCAAAGTCTTGGTCCTTCACACAGCCATGCTCAGCAACATCGCCTTCTTTCTGCTGCGGCAGCCACCGCATCCTTCCTTAGAGCCCACGGGGTGGAGAGCACAACCATCTAACAACCTGCTGTCCTACAAGATGCAGTCCTAAATGCCCAAACACGTTACTAGGGTTTATTTATTTGAGAAACTGAGAGATGCGGATGAAACCAGTGCTGCTGGCAGAGCCTGGGTGCAGTAATAGCGCTGCGCCCACGAGCCTCCAGCGTGGAGCCATGCGTGCAACCAGCTGATTAGAGCCCAGCGGGGGGAGCGCGCTCAGCAGCCCTTTGTGCTCAACTTTTCTGAGAGTCTCCGTCTAAATGTTGACAGTTTTATTTTGCTTGGGTTTGGTATTTATTTTAAGGGCCTTTGTGGTTCTCAGAAACTAAAGGATTATTGTCGATATACAAAACAAATGGGCTCTGCCAGATTTCATCCCTTTGGAAGCAGGGAGATAATGCTCCCGCAACAGCAATCATCACCGCCCGCCCAAACGGGCAGCAAACAAAAGCGGAGGGATGTGCGAGGGAGCAGATAGAACTTCTCCATTCACAAACCTTGTGCAAATCCGGCCGATGCAACGCTGCGCTCTCCCTTGATCCTTTTCTTCAGGCATCCGGCCAGCTGGCAAAAGCGAGTCAAATTGAAATGTTTTCGCTTGTTTTCTTTTCAGGTTGTTCCTTGCTTTTCAAGGGCTGAAACACAGCTTCAGCCTGTGCATCAGTTAAGTCCTCCTGAAGTTTTCCAAAAACACAGGAAAGGGAAAAGTGATGGACAAAGCAATAGGGACAAAAGGAAACAACTTAATTTTTTCACTTACTTCAGTACCTAAAGTATCTGCCCTAAAATCAATGAACCTATTCAGAGCCAACACTGGAGTAAATGATAGAAAGCTCTTTAAGGTGATTGTCTTCAAGGCTACTGAAATGAAAATAACCCTGTTAGTACTGTGGTTTTATTTTTATTTCTTACATTAATTAATGTGTGTTTTAAAGTTCTATCATCAGACTTACTTACAAATATTTCAACTGTTTGTCTTAAAAGTCATTGGAGAAGGTGCTATACATAAAGCTTTATTAAATCTGAAGTAAATAGTAGTTGGGTTTTTTTAAATTTGCTTAGAGAATTAAAAAAAACCCAGTTTCATTCTACTCAGATGTATTTCCCCCTCTTTTCTCAAAACTGAAGAAAACAAATCCCTTAATTTCTCAGCTCTCATCAACATCATCCCCCTGAGGCTTAAGCAAGATGTTTCGAAAGAAGCATTTGAAAGGATTATTTCTTTAGAGCTTCTGGGAAGGGTCTGGGTGGGGAAGAGATTAAGTGACACAACCTCTCACCTTATAAGGTTAAATAATATTGGGGCAGATCCATATGTGGTACAAAGCACTTGAACCCCAGAGACTTTTTTATTAGAAGAAAAAGAAAAGGCATTTTATTTAAAAGTTGATTACCCTGAATACCTATCAGTTGCCTCAAGGAGATGACAACAGGGAAATGAGTCCCCTGAGCAAATTGGCTTGCTTATTTGGTAATACCACCATGCACGTTTTGCCATGTTGTTTTGCTGAGTTCTTCTATAATTTATTTTCTTTTTAAACAAAAGTAACAGCCTGCGAGGGGTACAGGAAGAAGGGGAAGCCAGCAGCAACCAGGAGAAGAACATGTGAATCCAGCATGTGATAACTCTGTGTGGCCGGGTGAGTCCCCAAAACTCCCTTGGGAAGTCTGTGGGACAGAAGGTGGCCAAAGGGGCAGTTGTCCACTGCCCTCCTGTGCTCCTGCGACCCCGCGGTGGCTGGAGCCCCTCCTGCCCTGGGCTGCGGGCAGCCGCTGCTCCCTGCCCGCCCGGGAGGTGACGGGCTGAGACCTGATGGGGATGCTGCTGCCTGAGTTTGTAAGTACAAGAGGGACTGCCTCAGTTTGCCTCCTGTGTACTGGGCTGATTTGTTGACTATCTATCTTTACGATTAAAAAAAAATAATAAAAGGAAATGTTTATCATAGTGTCCTGGTTTGAGGTAAAACAGAACCAATTTTGTTCAGTAACTTTGCTTCTTAGCTGGGCCTCTTCTAACTACTGAAATTAACAGCATATTGTGCAGACAATGTTCGCTTTCTCAGAGTGATAAGACCTTTGTTTATAGTTGATGTCCAGACATGGTATGCAGAGAGGCTCCTGCTTATACTTGTTGCTATAACACCCAAGGCCAACCAACTTTGTTGTTTGCCCCGTTGGAGGGTTGGAAGCGGAAAAGCGTAGTGGGGTCCCACCTGCAGGGAGGAGCGGACAGGACAGGTGACCCAAAACTGACCAACAGGGTATTCCATCCCATCTGCATCATGCTCAGTATAAAAGCTGATGGATCAAAGGGTCAGCCCCTCTTGGCTCTTCCTTCAATGGCCGACGTCTGAGGAGGACTCTGTTCGTCTGCCTGTGATCCCGATCCTGAATCCAGATCCGGAATCCAGTTCCCCTCCGTCACCGAGTCCAGCCTGGGACTGGCCCAGTGCCAGCCGGTGTCGTGATTGTCATCTCGGGAGCTTGATATGGTTTTGTATATTTTTTTTTTTCATTATTTCTTTTTATTATTACTATTTCATTAAAGTAGTTTAGTTCCTTCTAAACTCATAAGTCTCTTTTTCCTCCTCTGTCTCTCTCTTTGAAGAGGGGTAGAGGGGAGCATCTGTCGGTCCCATCTGGGGTCCCCCAGGTCCCCAGTAGCCAATTTGGCCTAAACCACGACACATAGCTAATTGTAACAGAGAGCACCATCTAACCCCTTTGCAAACCACACATGAGTTTGGACCAGAGACAGCTCAGCACAGACACCTGATGCTTCGCACAGGAAGATATTCACAGGGTCTAATACTTGTGCAGGGCTTTGCCAGAGTAACCATTACCACCATTATCTAGACTTAGGTGTTTTTCACCTAAGGTTTTTCACCCTGTCGCATTTACGGGCTCTTGTGCCATCGCTGTCGCGGTTCTCTCCTCCCTTTGGCAGGAAGGTGCTGCCTGTCTTCGTCCCCATCGCGGGGGCTTGTGGCCACCTGGCTACTTGCATTTGCATGTCCAGCCCTGCCACCCACAAGGTAAGAGGAAGGTGTGGCGTGCTATTTATTTCACAGAGGCAGAACACTTTTTTTCTGTTTTATCTCTTTCCAGACAGTTGGCTCAGTTTAATGGACTGTCTTTCAGCCTGTGCATAATTCTTCTCCAAATTAAATTCTCTTAGAAGCCCAACATAATACAGACCGTGTTGTCAGCTCATTACTTTTACATCCTTTCTTGTTCTGTTTATGTGAGCAGAGGTTTAATTAACTATAATCTACTGTGTAGGCAAGAGGAAAAAAATGCATACTACTTGAAGGTATGTATTCATACTCTTATATTTTTTAACATTTTTGGTGGGAGGGGGAGTTAACCTTTTTGTCTGTGAGCAAGGCTGGTTGTTTGGTGTTCCTGTGCAAACACTCGGGCACAGCTAAGGCATCCACGCTTGTCTGTCACCCTTATCAGCCTCTTACTCTGCGGTGGGCTGGACTTAAATCTAAAAGAAAAAGTGGAGCCTTTGCTGCCTGCGGCCTCAGTCTCTGCCAGTTCGCTGTGCAGGCTCGTGGGTTGTCCCAGCAGCGAGGGACAGCCCGTGCTGAGCCCCGGACACTGGCCATGGGCTGTCTCCATGGGGCAAACTGCTGGTGCTTCCTCTGGAGGAACTCTGTTCGGCAGGAGGCAGCAAGAACTGGCTCTCATCCCTCCGTGCATCCCGAAGGCAGTTGAAGCGCTCAGCTGTGTTGCTCTAGGTACTCCACCTATGATGTCCTCTCTGTCTATAAGGTCATTTGTCCTCGTCTATGATGGCAAAAAGTACAGAAATTCCAGCTAATAACATGAGGTTTATAGAGACACTGTTTTGCTTTCTCAAACTATGTTTTAAAACGCTGTAGAGGCTTTCCTGGTGACAAGATTATAAAACACATGCTTTCCCAGTGAACATTTATAAAACGACGTATTTCATCCACAAATTATGCTTGTACCTGGAGAACCTAGAGTCCCCAAACAATCCCACGTGCTTGGGCAGAAGGGAATACAGCAGAAGGTGCTAATTTTTGCACAAATGCCAGGGTTAGCTGTCAGATTAGAGTGGGATTAGATAGGGACTGACACTTGTTACTTGAGCTAAATTTAGATCTCACCAGGCAGCTTCAAATTCCCTCAGAAATTCACAGGTTCCATCCAGAAGATAACAGGAAGCAAAATTAGCATTCGTTATTATTAGTTTCAAAGATCAAATTAAGCAATTAAGCTAAATTTAGAGAAGTTGTTACTATACATCTTTTACCATTGTGTAGTGCTATTCCTGTCTCGCGTGCAGAGAAAGGCTGTGATTTTGAGAGTTTAGTTGGCTTTTCCACTGTCTCGGAGGTGTGAAGGAAAGCTGTTCCCCATCCCAGCTCTGCCCGAGGATCATCAAAGAGGCGCTCCTGCTGGCAGGGGTGGCCCTCTCGCATCCACCCGGGCTCGACTGGCAGAATGAGGTCACCAGCCGGCGGGGCAGGTGCCGTCCTGGGGATGGCTCCAAAGAACTCTGCCGGAAACGCGCTGTTTTGTCGCTAGAAGCCATCTGATTTACATCTAAAGCTATGCCATATATTTAAGGATCTTTGTTGTATTGGTTAAATCCCAATCAGGTTGTGTTGCTACGATCACAGTGACTTTACAAATAATTTATCACGGTTGCCAGTGTGAAAGCATCCGAGACATTGAAAGTATTTGCTCAAAATAATTTTAACATTTTAATATGCCCATCTGACAGTTTTGTTGCCTTATCCCCAAATAACAATAAAATAGTGGCTTCTGTGTCCAGGGCAAATCATCCTTCTCCCACATCCATTACACTTAGCAAAGCCCTTGCCTGATGAGGCCCCTTAGGTGCCTGATTTCTTTCTACTCATCTCACCGTAATTGCCAGAAAACTTCAGCTTGTCAGTACCGATGTGTGTGCATAAACACGGCTCTTCCAGAGTGCCTACCGGTACTGTGGCCCCACACAGTTTGGCCCACAACGTACTTCATTATGGTTTTCCAAACAGGCAAAGCTGGTTAGATGTGACCTGGTAGGATGTGACTGACCAACAACTGGTGAGTGTCTTTCAGGTGGCTAGAGGGTCTGTTGCCCACAAGCATCATGCTGGAGATGATTCCTCAGGAAGTCCAAGAGATGCCTATTGCCAGAATCATGGCCAAGAAAGCATGTGTTCAAAAGACCTTTGGATAAGGTATTGTCTCTTGAAGTTTTCTTCCTTGAAAGCAAGCCAGGCTCCAGCCACAGACGTGGGGAGTTGCAGGTGTGGCTTTGCACTCTCATCAATTTCCCACAGTGGAGCAGTGTCACTGGTCACCATTAAACGGGCCAAGTGATTAACTCATCATAAGCCATTTCTAAAAAAGTGTCCTTTCCTCCCACCCATCAACCGCTCACAAGGTGTCACTTTTCCTGGCTGTTCAGCTTTATGCAGACTCTTCCCTTGCATGTTATTGTCATCTTGCGGGTTGAATGTGAGTCTTTAACTTTTAGACGTCGGTCACACTTGGTGTGTGGAGTTCCCCGTTCCCTGCCACAGGAGGGTGACTCTTGCAGCGGACACTGCCTCTGCACATGTTCTCCCATGGGGACTGCCACTTGGCTTTCCGTTCCTGCTTTCCACTTTGAAATGTTCACCCTCCAAATGGCTGCAGGAGTGAGTATGTTGGTTCTCATATTTAGAGAACGCTGCTGCACGCACCAATGAACAAAACTCTCTTTCATGCCAATGAGCACCAGTGAGCTTGAAGCCAAGTTTTTTCAATATGAGAGACTATTCATGCAGCTACTTTCTGGCATTCTTTTTGCTCTAATTACAGCTATTCCTCCCACCCCCCCCTTTGCTTCATTAATGAACGAAGACACTCAAGCCTCAATTCACAAAGGCATTTAGGCATCCGACTCCTGCTGAAATCCCTGGTGAATCTGAGCATTAGACACTCCTCAACTCCCCTCTCGCTCATGAAGTAACACTGGGGACTTGCGTGGTATCGCTCCTGATTTATAGCGAGCTTGGGTGAGTGAAGAATCAGAGTCTCTGTGTTTGTGAGGGAGAGGAAGGATATCTCGGTGCCTGAAATCCTAACAGGGAAGTGGGCGAGACAAGTGCTAGTTCCCAGCTCTGCATCTGACATTGCCAATGACCTTGAATACAGCGCATCCCTCCTTCTGTGTTTCTGGCCATCATCTAGCGTGTCTCTGCCTCACAGGTTTGCGAGGCTCTGTGCTTTCATGTTCATAGATAGTATAGTCTGGGCTTTCCCAAGGGGACTGGGTGTTTATGTCCCTTTTGGGACTCTCGCTTCCTTAGTCTCTTTGAAAATGCCAATTTTAGAGATTACTGCAAGGAAATAGCGATAGGATCCAGAGCAGGAAGGAAGAGTCTGTCACTCAACTTGGTGTTCCCATCTTTTAAAAGATTAAAGAGGACAGCACAAAAAAAAAATCACAGGAAAAGTTAATTGCCTTATGTTTATACTGGAGGATCTCAAGTTTCCCCTGAAGAGTCGCTGCTCATCTGCCCACATCTGTTCATAGCCAGGGCTGTGGTCCCCCAGCGCTGAGTGACGACACTGGATGCGCGACGCATCAGCATCTGTAGGCAGAACCTGTTGACTGCTGCTACGTGTTCCTCCTTGCTGCGTCTCAGTCAGCTCTTCAAGGGCAATACGATTCACCAGTAAAAGATTGCGCTTTAGCTGAAAGTGCTGAGGAGTTGAGCTGATCCTCCTCCATATGTCACTGCTGTCCCCCCACTGACGGGGGGACTTCAGATACGCTCTGGCATATGGACCAGCTAATAGTTATTGTTCCTATTGTGCCCTCAGTTGCGCTCTTAGGTTGTATAACACTACATATTCATTATGTCACAGAGGGAGGGTTTTTTAAAAGTTTTTATTTCCCTCTTTTCATGATTTTGCCTTGCAGTTATCAGAAATACTGTCTGGCCTCACTTTGCTGGAGAACGCGACTTCAAAATAGAGAGGAAGAACTGCTAACCCCCAGCTTGGGGTGTGCTACTCTCACTGAGTCCAGGAGTCCATCAAAAAACCTGCGAGAAAGCAAACTTCTAATAATTACCTCTGATGGGCATCCTCTGTTTCCTTTAGCTGCCGAAGTTTTACTTTCTTGTCTTTGTGATGTCATAATCTGCTTGTTCTCCAGCCTCCCCACCCTGCAAACAGTTATGATACCAGACACAGAAAGAAGGGGGTAGCCTAAAAGTCACAGATGACCAAAGTGCAAGTTTTGGGGTGCAATCAAACCCAAATTGTTACAAAAGCCTAACACAACTGTGACTCATCCCGTCTAGCACAGCTAGGGAGGAGGTGCTGGTCCTGACGATGCTCAGCTGTGCGCAGCGCTTGGCTCAGGTCTGCAGGAGCGTGGGGCTGTCACAGACCCGCAGGAGGTGCTCGCAGTCCTGTGAGAACAAACCATAAATTTCAGCCCAATGAGGTTTTCGAGCAGCCACACAAGACAAGGAATGAATTACTGAACCCGTTCATGCTTAGTGAGTTATTAAGTGTAAGGCCAAAGACTGCAAGTGCTCTCTGCGCAGCAATGTCTGAGTTAATAAACCATCACTCAGACACCGCAGAATCTGACTGCAGTGCTGAATTGTTATTATGAAGTGTATTTTTTTTTTAATAGTTGTATTTGTTTGTTAAGGGAATACGTTCAGAAGTTCTGTGCAGTACGCTCTACCATGTCACATTTGTCTCTTCTGGTACCCATCGGTCAGGTCTGCTCCTCTCATTTCTGCTGTCCGGTTTCATAGCTGGGGATGGTGTTCCTTTGAAGAGACTGTGCCATGGTGCAATTTAGGGGTTTGTTGCCTCCTCTGCACAGAGCATCACTAAGGCCATCGCTGAGCATGGCAACCAAACAGCAAAGAGGAGGTTGCAAACAAGGCTGAAGGTAAGGAAACGACTCCGGGCCACTGTTTGAAAACAGGCTCGGTTAGACCTCTCACTGCCTCTGCCTTCCTCTCCCTCCTTCTTTTAGGGTCCTGTTTTTCGTGACTCAGAGGCACATTTGCAAGAAGACCCACAGATCCATACAGCTATACAGGTAGCCATACAACTCAGGCTGTGAAAATACTTGTGAAGATTTACAAACAAATCCAATGCTCTCTCTGAGCCTATAGCAATAGAAGGCCTGAGCTCCAAAAACACCCCGGGCTTTCAGCAACACTACCTCTAGGGGTGCAATTTTCTTGGGAATGGCTGCACGAACTCATTCACGGAAAATTGTTGCTTCCTAAAAATATTTGAAATAAGCCATAAAACTAAATACTCCTCATCTGAATACCCTGAAAGCTTATTGCGGACACACTATATATAATAGATTAAATCTTGCTTTTCTAAGAAGTGGTCCCCTCTTGGTTTCCCTTATGAAGCTCATCTCTTCCGTGTGCGGTTTCCACCCTGCCTTCTCTACCTGCCTTGCTTGCTAAGGCTAAAGGGTTACAATTGTTATCGTAAGAGAAGGAGCCCATATCAACATCCTTGCAGAGACATTTCATCAGACGCACTAAGCAAAGGAAAGGCTAGAACATTTGCCCTCCATATAAGGTCGTTCTTGTAAGGTCTCCTATCATCTCAGAGGTCTATGGGGCTCTCCAGTTCCATAAACCTAGTTTTCACAGCTAAAATGGGTAAGTTTTTTAGACTTGGGAATAGCTGACATGTATGAGGAAGACAGAGCACGAGGCCAGCTAAAGGAAGGGAACCTCAGAAAAGAAGTCTTTGCTGAGATCGCAAATTTCATCTTACAGTAACACTGCAGAGCTTTGTGGTCCTTCAGCCACATCCAAAGGTGAAAAATCCCATCTCCTTAACAGTGAAGATGGCCGTACTCATACATCAGCCGGTAATGTAGCTTTGCAGGACAAACATTTTTTGGTTTTTAAATGATAGATCCGCATTTGCGTAAACCTCAACGTATCTTAGCTCTAGCATCAGAAATAAATGGGCAATGCCTTCAGATGTTTTCCAGAATTTATTATATGGGGGTTTGTTTTGTTTTGTTTTGCAAACGTAATGGCCTTCCAATGCTTTTGGCGAGCTGATACATGTCTGTACCTATTTCTGTCACGTACTATTCCTAGCCTAAGACACCAGCTTTTTGCCTGCTGCATGTATACACTTTCCAACACACCTTAGAATAATACAGTATTATTTCATATTTCACAACAGGGTGTTTTAACTACATTTTGAACCTGCAGCTTGCATGACTGTAATGCCCTGGTAAGATTTTCAGTGACACAGGGAATTACAGGATATTTTTTTTTCCCCCAATAAGCTTAACACAACCCCATTCATTGCTGTTAGAGGAGCTTTGAAGTTTTCATGCTTATGCAAAAATCCAATGTTTGCACTTAGAGTTAAATTCAATATTTTTTGCCCCAGCCTGACAGCAGCTATGCCATACAGTAGTTTTATGGCATATGTTAACTACTTCAGAAAGGAGAAATGACACTTTACAGTTGTGGGGTCTCTCTAAACCACAATTGTACATCAAGTAAAAAGCCCACACTTACCAGAGATGCTCAAGGACCACCTCAGACTGGGCCCATGTGCTTCCTACTTCCACTGGTATCACAGGAACTCTAGGACACCTAACATCTCATGAAGTCAAGACCAAAAGAAGGGTAACATTGGGTTATTATGCTGTATTTTCGATTGATCATAATTAGCAAAAATATTTGACATATTTTTCCTTGCAGTCAGTTTCTTGAATCTGAAAATATTCTTGGCTCAGTGTAACATTTCTTAAAATGGCTAAGCATTGTTTTCAGTGGGTTAAATACCTTCGGGGATTTGGAATCAAAATCTCAGATGAGAGGACATATACAATGGAGCCATGAGCTTTGATAGGAATACCAGTAGTGAATAAACAAAAACAGAGCAGAAGTTCTTCAGGCAGAGTACGAATCTTGCTACACCCTGTGAGATGCTGTGCATTCATCATTATTATGATTATAGAAAAACAACAAAAGAAAAAAATGAATAATCGTAGGACCCCAGGAGCGTAAGGTCATAGGATAGTTAAGGTGAAAAGGGACCTCAGGAGGTCTCTGGTCTGGCCTCCTACCCAAAGCAAGGCTGGCTATGAGGCCAGAACAGGTAGTCTGGGGCTTTATCCTGTTGGTCTTGAAGAATCCCACAGAGAGAGATTGCTGCCCCATGGGGAGAAATATTTTCCTTATGCCCAGCATAAACTACTCTTTCAATTTACACACTTTGTGTCTCTTGTCCTCCCACCCTTTGGTGCTGTGAAGAGCACGGCCCATCTTTGGGATGACCTCCTCATAAGTATGGGGGGGCTGCTGCTAGATCCCCTGAAGCCTTCTCCCCTCGCAGCTGGACAAACCCTGGGCCCTCCCATGTATATGGGATCTCACAAACGTATGTTTGGGGGAAGGGTGAATGCATCTTGATGCCCACAAAACCTTACGAAAAGCAGAGTGAAAAACAGTTACTACGGTCTCACATTCTAATTCAAAGCAATTCAAAAATGAAATTAGCACAAAATAACCACAGATGAAATATGGTAATTAATGTCAATTACCCTGGTTGCTATAGAAACCTGACTGAAACAAGCAGAAGTTGCAGATAAGTTCAAGGTGAACCACGAATGTAAGTGGCTGGCATGGTCTTTTTTCTCTAGCCGATTAGGACTTTAGCTCTTCTGGCTGACAACCAGTTATCGATAGAACTTAATCCATTTAATAATCCCATAATCACTTTAATCCAGTTGGCTCAAAGTATTTTGCAACTGGTTGCTCTAACTGATTAACAACTGTCTTTTAAGAAATAAATAAAAGCTATCTGTGCACTGCATGTGCAGCTGCGTTTAGCAAAGAACTGGTTTCTTCAAGGCAGGATTGAACGTATGGCAACATCTCTGTAATTCATAAATGCATAACCCTAAGGCACAAAGGGCTTTCAAGAATCTTTAATTTCACTAACACTCACCAATATCTCTTTAGCTTTTGCAAAATATAATTGGGAGCATGCAAGGGAAAGTTGTCAAAGGACACCCCCCCTCTGCCAGGTACCTTCAGATGCAAATGTGCAGTGAGGGCACCGGTGTGAGTGAACAGCGAACTCGGGTGACTCAAGGTGCCTTGGAGGTCAAGGACATGCACAACACTAACTTTGCTCCTGATCTGAATCCTGTTTTACTAAGAGCTGCTGAAAAGCTGGACTGATAATTTTATGGCAAATGTTTTAAGTGTTTTCTTCTGGTTTGGAACAACACTCAGCTATTTGCAAGATCTGTTGTCGACTATAAATTCCTCCCTGCCCACCCCCAAGCACTATTTCTGGAAATTTCATTTCAAACACAATTTATGGCTCAGATGATAAACATAGATGTTTTTAAATCATTCTATTTTTGTACGTCATTTCACCGTGCGTTAGCAGTACCGAAAGAAGGGGCAACACATAATGGGACATCTCAGGTTTATTGAGACATCATTTCCCAATGGAAAACAGTTTAGGTGAAAATATGCTGACAAGGTCTGTAATGACATACTTTGTCAAACACTTTGAAATCTACTGGTGAAAAAGAGCATTTTATACAAGATTAGTGTTAATTATTATAGTGATTATTTGGTTGCTTAGCTCCTGGACATTTTTGCGGTCCTCTTAACTCAGGATTTATTGTGTTGTGATTTATGAGCCTCGGGATCCATTATAAATACTGTCTAGCCGGTGATTCTTCTCCGTCTCTACAACGCTCAGGAGCTCAGAAGTAGCACTCCTAAGAGTTTTGATTAACTGCCCTTTGGCAGTTTGTGAGGCTGAACTTGTTAAAAGTTTTCAAGAAAAGGATTTCAAATAGATTTTCCGGATTTGGGGTCTACCTCATCTTTTGAACTTGCCTAAGACAACTGGCATGAAGGGCAGCACAGGAAAATAGCTGGTCAGGTCGGATTTGCAAGCTGAGGTCTCCTCAGCTGTCACCTGTAGTTTCTGGGAAGAGCAATCAGCTTGGGGCACATTTCCTCGCTTATTTGAGGTGTTTTCACAGACCACAGAAGTCTTTTAGCCATCCCATACCAAGGGGAGCTTTTGGCTGCTGACATTTCTTCAGTTGACAGTCACAAGGAAATTAAATACTGGCTGAGGTCATAGTGCCCCACAGGAACAAATTCGGGGACTATCTCTGCTTATTGGACTCAACTCCATGAGTTACACAGCTCTCTCAGGCTGGAACAAATAGAAAATAATAAAGACAACACAGATCAATGACTGACTGGTGTTTACAGCTGTAGGGAGTTTTTGTATTTCATTAAATTTCCAGCCGAAGTTTGGGCTGAGTCAAACTTAAGATGTGAATGACTCAAGATAGAGTTTCATCTCTGGATGGAAACTGGTATGTGGAAGTTGGAGCCAAGCCCCTGGTGATCCTGGGCCCGCTCTTTCAGTGAGGTAGAGTTCATCTCCACTTTCAAAAGAAGGTCTTCATAAGCTGTGGGCTTTGGCATGAGCTGGTCTAGAGGCAGGATGAGAGAGTGTCCATAGGCAAAATAAAAAATTAGTACAGAAGAAAATTTATTTCAGGTCAAATTGAAGTAGGGTATGGTTTGATTTTGGGGATTTTTTTTTTTTTGTATGGACGGGGAGAGAAAGTGTTAATGAAACTAAGCATTTTTTTTTTGGTGGAAAACCAGAAAACAAATGCTGAATTGCAAGTGTTTTGGATTAACTAAGAGCACTTCATCAAACTTAAAAATTTTGTTGTGTTTTTCATTGCTTCATTACTTCAGCCTTTTTTAAACTTTGTAAATCTATGCCAGTTTTATTTTTAGAAGTCCAAGAAAAAATAAGCATTTAAAAAACCAAACAATTTTTTAAAATATTCTTCTACTTCCCACATGAATTGCTTCCTCCTGGAGCTCCATTTTTCTACAAAATTTCTGCTTTGATAAATTAACCCGATTATTGAAAAAAAGCCTTTGCAAAAAACGGAGTTTGAGTCAAACTTAACTTTGTGCTGTCACTTCTTTGCATCCATTGCTATTCATGGCAAGTCACAATAAAGGAGCTACAAGTTTATTTTTTCCATGCAATACAGAATTGAATGGGAGTAAATGCCCTTCGCCGCTGATGAAGCTCTCTTCCATATCTCACTTCCCATAGTTAAGACTTGTCTATAGTTTGTGTTAGTTCCTGCAAATCAAAAGTGATGGATTTTCCTCTTTTCTACTTGTAATGAGCATTTTCTGTTTCTCCTTCAGGGGAATTATGTAGTAGAATTAATGGGGCTGTAAGTCCATAAAGTAGAGTGCATTTTTGAAGTGGGTTACTTGCACCTTGGCTAGTATCACATATTATTTTATAGATGCAATGAAGAGAGAAAAAAACTCCCAGCCCATGCCTAGAGTACTTTCAGGCTAGTGTTGAGACTTGTTTAAGATGGTGTTTTGTTTAAAGTGTTTGCAAAATAATGAAAAATAAAGAGAAACAATGTTACCTACTACTTAATACAGGAAGGGAAAGAAAAGGACTTGCTTTCAGTGGGGTTTATATGAAGAGTGGAGGGAAAGGTTGGCCAGAGAAGGCAAGGATGAATTCCTGAGTGTGGAGATAGGAATGGCTAAGAAGGAAATTAACTTAAGGAACCACAAGAGCATCACTTATAATAAGTAACAGGGAGTGGGGGACGTGAAGCAATTTGGCAACAGTCTATTCTGGATAAGCAACAAAGGTTTTGAAGAAAATATTTTTCCTCCTGTGAAGGAGGAAGAAGTTCCCACGTGGGTTGCGTGGTGAGGACAGTGATTGCCACAGTGGCCACAGCTGAGACTGCAGAAGAGGACAGGCTGCTAGGTGGCTGTGTAACTCAAACACTGCGCAACACAGCTCAAACACAGTGCGAGCCTCTGGGTTTCCAAGCACTGCTTGGGAATCTGTGGTGAAGCCAAAGACTGTGCTTGCAGGTCTACGCCAGCATCCAGAAGCAACAATAACTTGATTTGCTCTCTGTGTGTGCTCCTATGTCTGATTAAAACACCTGACAAGGAGCATTAAGGTTTTAATTCCTTCATACAGGAGGTAAAGTTTGGAAAAGCATCTGGCCACTGTAACACCCCATAAACAGGTCCCAATTCAGATATGGACAAAGCATACTCACTGCCGGTGTCGCTACTGCGAATAGAAGCAAATCTTTAGTCATGGCTTTGTCTTGATCTGGGTAAGCACTTGGCAATTCCAGCTGAGTACATATTTGTTGGGACTGCAGAAGTAGGCTTGATATCCTGAGTGAGTTCTAGGACTTCCAGGTATTTGGCTGCCTTAGGAAATAATGAAAGGAGGTGGAGGGGCACAAAAGAAGTCCTTGTTTTGAATGTGAATTCATTTTTGGTGAATGTTCTGGTCAGCTCTTATCTGATCTTTCCCAGTTTCCACTATTCCTGAGGACAACCTGGGACAGAAAGGGTGGGATATGAGTGCTTGGAGTCCTGCAGACCGGCTGTGTCACCTCACTGCTACTGCTACCTGTGCTGCCCAGAAGGTACCAGCCTGTGCTGCACTCTCACTGTGGGACTGATGCATGAATATACCCTTCACTGCTTTAACAGGACTTTCTGATACGCCGTTATCCATTTGGCTGATTTTCCCCTCTGCAGCTGATGGTAGGTTTTATACAAAGATTACAGAGTGAGTTTTCCTAGTCAGGAAGATGAGATTGTTCTGTAGTTGGGTCACTTTTCTTTGATCCTTATTAATTCCTCTCCCCAGAAGCAGTGACGTGCTAGCGAAGAAAGACTGCAAACGTGTCATGGGCATAACTTTCAGGCAAGTTTGTCTTCTGCTTGCCAGCACTTACTAATGCCCACAAACAACTTTTATATCAGGAAAGCACAAGGCAGCAACTCTTTGCCCATGCAATTACTGTGATTGTCTACACAAATCAAGTGTTTTTGTATGCAAATGGCCAGTAAGCATCTAGTGGATGCAATGGCTTGAATATCAATTTGCGATGAATAGTCGCATATGCAAACCCGTGTAAAAATGTGTATGTGTATTAATATCTGACAAATCATCGCCCTCCCTTTCAAACCGTTTTTTTGGCTTATGTCAGTTGAAAACTCTTTGGTGTGCCATATGTAACCCCTCGCAAGTGAATAGTGGCTCTTCCGAAAGCAGTGATTACTGTTAACTCCCAGTCACTATAAAGCTTCCAGATACGCAAGGAAGCTTATTCCCAATAATTAGTAATTAGCAGTAACTATTTTATGGAGCAGAAAAGAGTTGATTACAGTTGTTTTATCAGCTGGTATAATAATAGAAAAAAAGCTTGTTTCAGAGAGGGGAGAAAAAGGGATGATTTCAGAAAGTTGGCTCTCACTTGCCAGCCGTCCATCACCCAAACAACAGCTTCAGGGATCAGAAATTATTGATTTTAAGGGGATTAACTCTCAGCTACAGCTAGTTCAGTTTCAGGGCATCATTTGTAAGCCGAGCTGTAGCCATAAACCAGCTGGCACTGGGGGCCTGATCCAAAACTCCCTCAAATGATTTAGACAGCAATTTCAGGGACACCTTTGGGTTAATAAGTCCCCAGCTTGAGAGGAGTCTCGGTTCTCAGAGCATCTGGCACCAGGGAAAAGCCCATTTACAGACAATTTCTTCAAGACAGAAGAAAAGTGGTTTCCGAAATGAGGAACAGGTTTCTTTCATGAAAGCGAGCTGTGAGGATTGCACCTGGCACACATCAATTCCTGCACAGCCTCTAGTGCCTTTCGCGCTAGCTGAGAAAGTACAAACAGGTAACCACAGTCTCTGCTGACACCAGACTCGCCTTTCTTCACCGACTTAATTAATTTTTGCTCAATTTGATTTGACATTCAGATCTGTGATATGTTTATCCTCCTAATGGGCACTTCTCCCTATTCCTGGCTTCCTCTGAAAGGTTTAACAAATGACGGGGACTTTTTGGGGTGGGTAATGAGCCTTTAATTTTGTACTTATTTATTCATTAAGCTTCAGTAGTATCTGGAAAACAACAAATTGAAAGACTGTCTGTGTATTTACTCTCTGTTCTTCAAAAAAAAACCACCCAAACCTCTTACAGCCACAAGTCTATTATTGCCTTTGTACAAGTTAGACCTAAGATATCTCAAGGATTGCATTTTTTGCTCTGCAACTGAGGCATATTTCATCAGAATGAGTCATATTGCTCTGAAAACCTCCGTGGCCCACTTGGTCCTTGGGCTTCCTATGGGGACTTCAAACAATTATGCCGAATGGCACCAGTTCTAAAAGTCCTTGTGCAGACCTGAAATAAAACTCATTTCCCATTTTCAATTGGTCCCTGCACATTTCTGTTACCGGGAACCCGGGCTACATGCGGAGGTTGGAGAAGGGACTCGGTTTCCCACTTGAATTCTACAGAGCTTTTGGGGATATCGGTGCAGAAATGGATATGGTTATTGATATCAAGGGGGACTGTGAGATGGAAGAGACAGAATGATTTAGCGATGGAGGTAGAGAAGAGAGAAAAAAGGAAGAAGATGGCAAATGAGAGAGGTGTAAGACAATGAAAGGCACAGGAGAGAAAAGAAGGGAAGAGCGGGGTAGAAAGGAATAAGGTAATAGAGACCAGAGCCAGCCCTCCAAAGTGTCTTGCTTTGGTGACCATTGAGACAGGACATTAGAATGGATGAACCACTGCTAAGATCTAATGGGACTATTCCTATGAACTGCAGGCAGCAAAAACTATCCCACAACTGTAATTTTAGATCTGGTGATGTTAGCAAAAGTTGACAGGCAGCTGGCTACCAGCCAGAGACATTCAGCAAGAAAGCTGACTGGGAAATTATATTTTTTCCTCCACAGATAATTTTCCCAAATAATACTGAACTGTCCCATTTACTTGGAAAAACTTATTCTGTCCCACATATGGGGAGGACTTAAAAGAGCTCTATTTTATTTTATTAAACTATTCTGTCCCAGAGCACTAATTCTGCTGCCACTACGCAAGGTACACCTTCTGCTCCCAGCTCAGCGGGGTTCATGTTGCAAAGGGCTTGGAGCAGGGACACCAAAAGTGAGAGGCTGAACAAGGGCCACCAGTGCAAGCTCCCACCCCATCCTCCTGCTCCTCATAAAGTGATAATTGCACTTGCTTGAGCTCTATCTAATACTGCTTGCGAGGATGTCTCTCCCACGTGTTGCTAATGACACAAGACCGGTAAGGTCCTTGTCCAGGGTGAACTTTAACAGTGTGGGAGCTGAGTCTGGGAACACTGGGACTGGGCAGGTTTTTGCTTTCTACTTGGATGATTCTGTTGGGCTTGAGTCTGGACATGTAATGCCTGAGAATATTTGTGCACCAGCCCCGAGCTCTGCCTCTCACTGTGGCACCTTGCTCCTGGGTACCAGCACTGATTCAGCCGTGTGTCTCAGCCCTGCTCTTCGCTGTCCCCTCCCTGGTTTTGTTTATTCAGAAGCACTTTGTAAACCCCCCTGATTTCTTAGTCTTCTCCTTTATCTTTCCTTTCCTCCTTTCATTTTAGTCCTTTTCTATTTCCCTTATTTTCTTTTCACTTTCTCTTACTCATGGGCTCCTCTATCTCGTGAGTCCTACATCCTACTTGCAGGAGGCATTTGCAAGAGGGACCCTGGGAGAGGACCCTCTCCCAGGACTTTCCTATTGCTCCAATACACTGGATCTTCTGCAGGTCCCAGGAAAAAAGGGCTTGCTGGATACCCCTTCAACACAACATTCCTGTTGCCATGGATACTGGCAGTGACTTTGGAGTTCCTCCTACCTCTTTTCTCTTCTTCTCTCTCTTTCTTTTTACTTTTGCTCTTCATGTTTTTTCACAGTTGCCCACATTGTAGCCAGCAGAAGTGGGAACCTCTGGAGAGGCAGTAGGAGTGCAAAATGACTGGCGCAGGTGAACAAACAAGTGAGTAAAGATGAAATTCAAAGGGGAGAAGGGCTGAGTCCCCTGGAGACATCTAGAGGTCCCAAACCAGCTCTTCAAGCTTTACAGTCTGATGTTCTGCACATGGCAAAGGCAAATCGGAGGGCTTTGTTCGCTCCCAGCCTCCTTTATTCTTGCATTTCAAAGCACCCTCATTTTCCCAACTTTATCAGGCATTCCCCCAACGTTGTCTGTAGAAGTGGTTTCCTGCCTAATTCTTTCAACACTCTTGTGCTTTCAATGCTCTGTGTGCATGTGTGCAAGACTGTGTGCACACGTGTGTGTGTGTGCAGGTCTGACCCAAAGGTCTGATGTGTTTTCTGCTCTGTGCCTGTGGAATTGAGCACTTTCCTACTGTGCAGCGCAGCTCTCAGGGGCTCTCAGCTAATCAGCTGATATACACTCCTGATCTTAACCCTATAATTTTACCTAGTGGGTGGCCCAGGCGTGGCTGACAGTAACGGGAAGGAGCATGATGTTGTGATTGTTAATTGTTCTAGGGAATGTCACGTTTTACCTTTGGATGTGGATCTGTGGGTACATTTTGTTCCCGATCTCTGTGGTGCGGTTTGTAGGGTCCATGTCATGATATTTTTCACTCCCTGTACAGCATTTCCAAAGCAGATTTGTTTTTTTCAGCTGTGTTTGCAATTTTTATCTGCTGGACAGTGCATGTGTTCTTTTTTCATTGCAATAGTTATGATCCACTATATGCTTGGAGATAAACGACAGACCTCTCAAGACTTGGAAAAGACTCTGAAAAATAGTGTTTCAAGAAGCTGGAGGTTTTGTCTCTGAAATTTCCGAACCCCGTATGGAGCAGCAAGTGTGTGTCAATGGGCTTTTCCAGTAGCAGCACCTGCAGCCATCACAGCCCCAGGAACACCAGCAAAAGGCCAATTCAGCTGCTGGTGGGGCACGGTGATCCCTGGCCCTGGGTATAATTTAGCGCTGTCTTTACCACCTTTGTAACACCTCACCCTTGTGTCTCACTGCCCTCTTGCTGCCTCTGCTCAGTCCCACGGTTTGAATCCAGCTGGGGACGTCACTGCCTGATTTACCATTTGTTCGTCAACAACAGATTTCTTTTTAGTTCAAAAGCCTGATTGTTTACCGCAGCATTTCACAATTTCCCTCGTAATTGGGTTGCCTAGAAATTAGGCTGTGCATGCACAGCAGGAAGCCAAATGCATCTGCCCTGCTGTGAATACAAGAGCCCATCCGCACAGCAGATAAGAGCCCCGACGCACGCTCCCATGGGAAATAAATCCCGAAGGTTTTTCAAGGAGGGTACATGGGGAGAGGGCTAAGGGCAAAGCCACCTGGAAAAGGAGAGGGTCTGCGGGTCCTTTTGGCCAAGCAGACCTGGCAGGTGAAGGACGGTCGGTCCAGGGCCGTGTTTGGACATGGCAGCTTCCCCGCGGTCCCTGCCGCAGAGCAGCCCCCAGCCCGGCGTGCGAGCAGTTTCCTACTCGGGAGTTGATCGCAATGCAAAACCCACGATGGCAGCTCGCCAGGAAATATTGCCTTTTACACAAGACCCTCAGGCCAGGCCCTCTAGGCCTTTGCTGGGTAATAACCAGCCCCCAACCTCCGGTGATGCCCATTTGCCGGCGGCCGTGGCCTCCCAGCGCCTCACTCGCACCCTGACTTCATTTTGCCATCGCCGCCTTTTGGAAGCAGGCCGTGCAATGGGCACAGGTGAAGACGGGCTCACCGTGAGCCTCACCACCCCCTCTGGCCAGGTCACCAGCTTCTTCCTGCAGCCGGGGTCTCTGTGAAAGGTCTTGTGAGGCCACCAGCAGTGGACAGGCCAGATTATGGGGTAAAGACACCACGGAGTTTCACACGAGACAACGAGCAGGAGTTTTCTTGCCCCGTGTTATTTCCAGATCATCCTGCACCGTCAGTATCTGGATCCTTTAGCACAGCATGGGAAAACTCCTTCAAACACTGTGTTTAGCTCTTCGATGGCTTTCTCCCCGCCGCCTTCTTGCTGCTTCTACCTGCTATTCTCACACACACGTGGAGAGCTCCTTCAGTTGATGTCCAAGCACTCAAGTTTTCTCCATCACTCCTGAGGGGCACCTCTTGGAGAGCCGATTTGCCTTCTAATCAAGCACGACATGCGTCTGTGTTTTAGTGGCAGCTCCTCCAGCCTTGGCAGCCTCTTTCTGTGCAGAAACACCGTTCCTTTGGGAGCCTTTTGGTGAAAAAATTGCTCCATCTTTCGCGCTCAGCCCACACGACGCAGGACACAACCTTCCAGTGCATCAGATACCTCCTCCTGCGAGTACCACAGCGCCGTGCGAGCTGCCTAAGGAAGCATCGGGAAAGCACATCTGTGCTCACCCAGTGTGGCACAAAATAATAAAGGGCGAAAAAAGATGCAGTCTGAATATTATGCCTGAATTTTCTATTATTACTATATCACTGTGTCAAAATTGAAAGCAATGTAAGATTTCTCAAGAGGGGCCATCCATAATGCATTGCAGAGCTGTGTGTAGGTGTTTTATGAAATGTATTTTATTCAAACCAGTATATACAACACTAACATTATTGAAAGAAATTGAAGGGCCAGTCTTCTCTCCTTAAAATATTCATTATTCATGTTATAGTCCTTTAACAAAAACTAAAGCCAAATACATATTCAATTTATTTTTTTTTCCCATTCAGACTTACCTGCTATTCATCTCTGGTGTCCAATGAAATGTCCTCTTATTATTTCTGTATTAGCTTCTGACAGTTCAATTTCTCTGAGTGCTATGTTTGAGACAACCCTTAACAAATAGCCACATAGGTAATTGCTCTGATCCAAATTTCTTGCCAAATCTTTTAGATCTGATGTAGATCGCAGGCAGTAGGATGTTGACACATTCTGATTCAGCCCTGGCAGCTGCCTCTGTGAGGCTTTTTCTTCTGATAAATATTATTAGAATAGCTTTCAACATATGCACGGTTTCATTCTCTCCTTCCAAATAAGACCTTGCGAAGGTATTGTGCCAGAAATGCTCCACAACCTTGTTTCTGTCTTCGTCTTGCATTCACAGAAATTATGATGGTATCCAGTGGTTTTAAATTGCTGTTTCTTTTCAGGTGACTTCTTGGAAGAGAGATCATCTCGCCAGTTCATATAACTTACTAGCACCCCGCACACCTAATGACTGCTCTTCAAAATACGTTGCAAGACGACTTCATCTCCCCCCAGTTCAAGGCTATCCTTCACAGCGTGTTTTTCCTGATGAGATTTAAGGGCCTCATTTGACAAAGTTCCCTCTCGGAAATCTGTTTTTTCCTTTACCTGATTTTTGCCTCTCAAGCATATTTCAGCCCAAACTTCTTCACTAATTATTTCTGTTAAGAGCAGCAGCTTGAGGTGCTTGGCGAGATCAGGAGTCCCCTGGGCGAAGTACAGTGTATTCAGACAGCAGAAGCTCTCGGCCTTCCACCAGGATACGGTCTGAGGAAGACAAAGAGATTCAACAGGAAAGAAAGGAAACTTCACAGTTTTCGAGAGGGGAAACCGAGGCAGGGAGAGGTTAAGGACCATGGTTCTCAAATCATATTTAAAAGTCTAAGCTGCCTAATTGTTTTTTTAATGGTGTCTAAGTTATTTTCAGGGTCTAGGACTCCAGTGGGCCAGGTTTCCCAGGAAGCTCGGAGGAGAGGTGCAGAGTGACACAGCCAGTCCTCAAGTTTAATCACAGGCTCATTAGCCCTGCTGCAGACTGCCATAATTTTGCTTTGTCCCCCCCAGTGGGATTTTGTGTTCCAGAAGATTTTGCCTGTGATGAGTTACTATTGATTTTTCTAGGCTGCCATTAATCTTTCAAGCACTTTTAAAATAAAAAAAAATAAATAATCCTCTGGATTATAAACACATGTCTGTACCTTTGTACCACTGAAATCTGAGCTGAAAATGCTCTGTCTCCTACCCGACCCCTCTCCCTCACCTTTCCCTTTCCTAGGTGTGCTTACATCTATCAAACAAATGCAACAAACCTTCTGGCAGCAAGAGCTTAATAACAGGATCTCCAGACAGAAAGACAAAGAGAGAGACACTCCTGAACTGCCGCAGCTCCTGCCAGCCCGTCCCTGGGTTTTGCATGGCAGTGCTGATCCACTGTGCCGAACCGAAAATGTCTTCAGTTCTAAACGATAGGGAGCTGGATAAGATGGAGAAAAAACACTTTTCCACTGGGAACAGTACTTACATAGATGTAGCAATTACTCTTGGTCCCTGGAGAGAGCAGCTAATGCACACCACGGAGCGTGACTGAGGAAGACCTCTTTGCTTTCAGAAAGGCGGTTCCTTTCCATACGCGCAGTTGCAGCTGAGATTTGCTGACGAGGCTGAAGCCCGGAGTTAGTTTGCCTTTCCTCCCTCTTCCAGTCTAAACCTCAGTGGCAGAAATGTCTGTCTTGATTTGCAATGTAAATATTAAACTTACACATAAAGACCAGTGCTGGTGGGCACAGCAGACTGCGTGCCAGGGAGAGATCCAAGCGCCCATTGCGTTCACGTGCCAAAATAGTGCCTGCACAACAGCAGTGATTTACCCTTTGTGGTCTTCTTTCCCCAAGAATCATTTAGAGACTTCTCCAGTCCCCTCTTCATTGTCCCTAGCACTATGAAGTAGTAATGCCACACAAAGCCAACTGGACCTGTCCCAGCAGTTCTTTCAGTCTGGCCGTGAACCTGCTCTGGGAGGGCCCAAGACCGGATAATGGCCCTTTGGTGTGAGAAATTGAGTTTGATGATAGGAAGAAAATCACCTACTGGTCCATTAGCAACTTCCAGGGCTCCAGAGACCTAGAAAAGAATCTACATCAGTGAGTCCTGACCATCACAGGGAGTGGGACAAGTGCTATCCCACTTTTTAGAAGGAACAGACAGGCAGTAGCAGAGAAGACAACCCCACGGCTCACTGTAGCGTTTGTTGCCAGAAGTGGCTCTAATTAAAGCGTTGCACTGCAGCAACTGCGAGTGGGATTGCTAAGGAGCAGCATGATATAGAAAAGTCCATTGATGTAATCACACCACAACAACTACAAACATCATAACTGCAAAATGCATCTTCTGATGACCCACGGTAGCTTAACAAATTAGCAAAAACAGACGCTACGTGCATTGGTTACAGAACTGTTGCAAAATTAAGGCCATCTCACCAAAAGACATTTGGCTGCCTCTGCAAAGCTAATTCTAGGTAAAACTGGAGGATCGGGAGCCTTTTTCCCTTGAAATTGGGCAACATAAAGAACAGCATGAGTGTGCAGCGGTGTGTCAGCATCCCGGCAAGTACGAGATAGAAACCCCTACCTGCCACGTGAGTCAAGACCAATTGCCCTTCTACTGGATTTTCCCCACCATTTGGTGTAGAAGCATATTAAAGCACATGTAAACGTTGCCAAGAATTGTCTAGTACAAGGGAAATACTAGCAGCTACCTGTTTTTTTCTGAACTGGCTGCATGTGAACTTCTAAGCCCCATCCACCAGCAAAGCAAAATAGCCAGACTTTGAGAAAGCGAATACGTGTAACCGCACATTTGCGCAGACAATGGGAGAAGACACCTGACAAGCAGCGGTTGTACTGTACAGCCCACAGCGATTTGTTGGGCTATAGGACGACAGAAGAGAGTATTGAAATTATTATGGTTCCCAGTTGCTGTCAAGTTCTAGTGTCACTTGAGCGGTGCTAGGAATTATCAAACATGTCGAGTTACATCTGTTATTATCGTAGGGGAAAAAATACAGGGTTTTGTAGAAAAAGAAATTATTTATGTGGATATAGTGTATTCTACCAATTTTTTCAGCTACTGAAAAGCAGTGGAATACACAAAACTGGGTGGAGGTTTTGCTTTTTGTTTGTTTTGTGTTGTTGTTTTTTTTTTCCCAGAAGTCTATGTGATTTTTGGGTCTATAACACTTGGGAAAGTCAGTTCAGAGCTACAGCAAGGGCTCATTTGTACAAGGGCAATTGTATCTTCCAAATCTGTCTGTCTGAAAGGAAATAAAGCTTTAAAAAATAATTAAGATTTCCTACAAGTGCCTCATTCACAATAGAATTTCATAATATAGTTACGTTAAGAGGAAATGAATGCCTCTCATTTGAGGCTATTACCACAAATGAATTAAATGAGCAGATACCTTTTGGAGACTGGTTTTAAAATCTGGATTCAGCTCAGAAACTGAGTCTTTCCAAAATGCTCTGTTAGTGCAATGGCACATGAACACGATGCGTAGTACCCAGGTTCTGATGCCCAGGTCAGGATGACACCACTACATATTTAATGAGTATGTGCTGCATACAGCCTGCACCTCATTACCAGTGGCTTTTGGCAGGATGAAACCAGTGCCTTTATGGCAAAATAAAACAAATGAAAAGATGTTATTTTTGAAATTCATCTGAAATAACAAACTTGGAGTAGTCCCAATAGCTCCTATCCTGACCCTACTGAAATCGACAGAAGATGGGCACTAAGCAGATGTACTGGCCTGGATGTGCGCAACCAGTTCCACTGCTCTCTGGCTCTGTTTCTTCACCATTACGCTGTTCTGAAAAGCAGGTGGGTAAATAGAGTATTGAATCAGGCTATACCTGATTATCTTGGCTAAGTATGTTTACTGAGTCACACAACTGGAGTAGTGCTGGCAGTCTAACTGATATGAATTACTCCGTATTTAACAAGAATATTTTGCTTTTCCTCTGAGGATCCCGAAGCTCCATTGTTAGGGGACCCTTCTTTTTACTTAATCTCAAACAAGCCTGCCTGCTGCTCAGCAAGCCAAAACCCTATCCAGGGAAAGGTGAGGATTGCTCTCATATATAAACCAACCCTTTTACTTATGTAGGCACAAACCCTTGCTTAGTCCAAAGGACTATTCAGGGACTCCCCACAAGAGACACTCAAACATCCTTGCAGGATGGTACTGAGTGTATGAGAGCATAGATGCACTAATTAGCACTCTTCAGCTCTGTCAACAGTCCAGACTGTAACTGGAATAGCTCTTTCATCTTTTAAACTCCCCTTTTATGCCTTCCGTGCGGCATAACACAGACAGCCTCCAGGTCAGGGGGAGCTCCCAGCATTTGTGCTCTCCCGTGACATCTAGCTGTTTCCCACGTGAGGACTGGCTTTTCCCTTTAGCCTGGGGATGGAGAGAGACTCCCAGAGCTCGGCTGTGGATGGGGGTGAACTCCTGTGAGCCTGGATTTCCCTTGGCCGCTGGCTTCTCCTCGCCCCGTGCTCCTGCCTGCGTGCCTGGCCCAGGCTGACCAAGCTGCGCTTGGCCTGAGGAGACAGAGCGGTCGTGCGGCTGCGCTCAGCGCTGAGCGAGGGGGAAGCAAGGAGCGGAAAATGGGTGGTGGGATGCAAAGGAATCAAGCTCGGGACCTCACAAATCGCATCGGAGGTCTTGCCCTGCGTTTGGGTTTGTATCCCACGCTGCCTGCAGGCAGGACGTGGCTTATCTTCTGAGCTAATCCCCCAGTTTCTAATATGGGCTCCCCTCAAGCCTACTCTCTTTTGCAGCTGTGTGAGCACACTGTCGCCTCTCCTGAGTCACTGCAGAGCCAGTGCTGCAGTCCGTCCCAGAGGGCTGCAACTTGGCGTCTAGAGAGAAGAGCTTCTGCTCTGGAACAGCAACCTGCCCTCACGACACCGGCCAACCCCCCCAGCCCAGCCCAGCCCAGCCCAGAGGGCTGCAGGCTGCCCAGTCCATATTGCTACCGCCAAGAGCTTGGACTCTCTTCTTCTCTTCAGACGAATGAATAAAGAAAAATCAGGAACACAAATATGAACCTTTAGTGATGGGAATGCTGTTTTTTTTCCAGTGGGACACTTCTCTTGGCCAGAGGAGCACACGCTGTGCACATCATTAGTGCAACAGCGAACCCATATTCCCTAAGGTCTTGTTCCCATCTGCCCCCTACCCCATCACTACCTTGCGATGGCACAGCAGGGTGCCCTCTGTGCTGGAAGAAGTTGAGGGAAGGTTTCCTAATTTCTCTCCTTGCTCTGCATGCTAGAGCCGGCTCCAAGTGGCACGGCATTTCTGGTGAGCAAGGGGGACAAACCTGGAACTCAATTTGTTCAGAAGAACATTTGAGTTTGTAACAGTAGCTAGGTTGTTTTGCAATAAATTCTTTCAGCTTACAAATTAATACCAAGAATAAATACCTTCTTATGTGCTTCCCCTATGTGTTCAACCCATCAACATAAGGATTTATAACCTTCTTAACAATTAATATCCATTCTCCTTGCAGTAACTTCTTATTATTGTAGGCTTTTGTCTTCATACCTGAACATTTTTTAAACAGCATTTGCTGGGTGTGCTATGATTTCCTGATAAAAGATGTTAAGTCTGAATCTTGCCACTAATTCTGCAAGGTGATCACTGTATTTCAGCCACATGCTTTGATATTATCATTAAATGTACAAAAAGGATGCTAATTCCTTAGCTGTGTCTGCTCAGCACACACAGGAAAGGTTTTCAAACACAGGCCAAACAAATAAGTAAAATACAGGTTGACATGGAGACCAGTTTATTAGCTCCTCAGTAAGTACATTTGTAAATAACTGCGTCTCTTGTGTTTTCTCCGTATTTGAGACAAGACGATACAGAGAAGGGCACACAGCCTCCAGCCCCGTGAGGCTTGACTGTTGCATAGTCATAAAATAAATGTCTAGCTGTTGCTTTTCACTTCAAGTATCAACTGTGTGGAAAGATACATAAGGGCCTACAATCAGTTGTTTAATCAGCTTTAAATAATAAAATGAAAAAACCCCACAGACATTCAGACAACCTACTTGTGCGTAACTGATATGCTTGATTTGTGAGAATTATGGGCAGTAATCATATTATCATTGCCATTAGATTTTTCTCTTCCACACTTTTTATAACTCAAGTGATTCATCTAGGAGATGAATATACAGACACAGACAAATACTTCAAAATGTTTTTTTGGAGCTGTTTATGTTTAATTTGTCACATAACGAGTTCATCTCACCTAATTTTCCAAGAGCTGAAGTTGTTATTACAAACACAAAGACATAAAGATCGTCATGGCCGTGGAGCAGATGAGGGAAGAAGAAACTCGGCATGGGAAAAGGAGGGTAAGGAACAGCAGTGCCGAAGGAAGGGTGCAGCGTGAGAGGAAATAAAAAGGAAGGCTCACGTTGAAAGAGAGGGTTTAGGCATTTCACAGATGATACTTGCAAATTGAGAAGGATCTGGCACAGATGAGGTAATGACAGGAGACAGCGCCTCGCTGAGGAGTCCAGCTGGTCAGGGGAACACCAAGCTGCCTCCACTGTCAAGGCTTGAGCGTCACATCATATGTCATTGGAAAGATCAGTTCCCCAGACTGACAACAAACCTGGTGCTCTTATTCAGGACCTTTCAAGTTGAAGCCGGTGTTTATCCCTTGCACCTCAGAGAGGGATGAAGATCGACAACTGGAAACCAGAACTCTCAATGCTTTCATTATCTTTTGTGTGAAAAATTCCCAGACTATTATTAATTTCTGATGATACTTGCAAGCAGTAGAACTCATTCATTTTTTAAGTTTCGCTTATTTGCAGTGAATGGATCTGTTTCTCAGCTGGGTAGCTGCATTCATTTTGCAATAATGGTGTTTGTTTGACATCTGAGAAATTAACAATGCAAATGCCTCCGTGTCTTCGTAGCACATTTAAAATAAAATATCTTCTCATACAGAATTGATGGCACGACTGTAAAAAGGGCTCCATAATAGTCGAAACATTTTTCAAAAGCCATTAAAGTGTTAGGCACTTGGATGTGACGGGATTTTCTCTTGGGGCCCAGCCCTATCCACACTGCCCCCCCAAAAAAACCAAAAACCCACCTCAAAAAGCCTGGGAATCACTTTGTGACTCTGTGCTGTGGTTTTATTCTCTCTCCCACACCTCCCTGCTCTCGGGGCAGCCCGTGTCTCGGCTTTCCCTCTCTGCCAGCTCCATAGGCCAGGCTGCCGTGGTGGAGGCACTGGTGGCTTCCCCTGTCTCCTCCAGGTGAGGATGTCGGCTAGCAGATACCCCCAGAGGACCCCTGGGCACCCTAAGACTGGGCACTTTAATAAATAATCTCGCAGCGTTACGCTTTATAACTCAGATTCATGCGCTAACACAAGAAGCGGGGGGGGGGGTTTACCCTTATGTTTACAAATAAAAGTCTGAAAGTGTTTAACAAATACTGTAAGTGGGGAAGAAAAGAAGAATAAAAAGGAAACTGCAGGCACAGTGTTTACAAAAAATCTCATTACTTTTAAGCAAATCTTTTTTTTAGGGGAGAGGGAGACCAAATGGACTACATTTGTTGGCACACAGAAAAAAATGGCGCATTACTTTCCTGCCCTGGCTGACAGGAAGGCCCACAACGATTCATATTGTACGGCTTTTTGTTGACCTCCCGATTCTATAACCCATTTATGCCTGCTCATTTCTGCATTTTCTTTGGTTCATAACCATGAGGAAAGCCCTTTGTTTACAAGCCATTGATAAATTGTCATTTACAGGAGGCAATAACTTCCTTAAAAATTTGCATAATGTTTTTACTGGTCATTTAGGGCTGTTGCATATTATATTAAACCTTAAATGGCAGATTTTTATTATGCATTAAGCCTCAAACAGTATTACAAATCTACCAGCCTCACTGGAATACTTTCTGTTTCCTGAAATTTAATTGTGTTGCAAGCCAAGGCAGCTCATAAGCTTCAATAAGTCTCATTACTAAATTGGGATGTTGAACTGGCTATTTCAGATTATCACTAAATAAAATGGACACATCGTATTGCCGGCGGGCCTGCAAGGACCGAGGTCATGGGAAAGAGCTTCAAAGACAGACCGAGGAGCAGCCCAGCTTGAAAAGCGCTTTAAAGGCTGTCTTCAGATCTTCCCTCTGCCTCGCAAGCTCCGGCGTTGGGAGCAACGCATGTAGACATAGCGAAGCCTCCAGAGACAGCAGAGTTCCTCCAGGAGGTTCCCCTGGGGCAGAGGCATATAACCGGCTGTAGGATGGTGCTCGGGCTAGCGCAGGAATAGCTGCCGTCCAGATGAGTAGGGGTAAAGAGGGCTTTGGGAAATTGCGCCTTCTTTTCTGGGAACGCAGGTCACCGGGGCTAGTAAATCAAGAGAGGCCACCACTGATTGCTGGTGTCGCCTGAGATCGACTTCAGGAGCCGTTAAGTCAATTGAAAGTCTCTCACAGAGGTCGGATGGCTTTGAGTGAGAGCCCAAGGGCAGGTTTAGCTGAGGTTTACCTGGCAGCGTGATTTGTACTCCTAGAAGTAACTGGCCTCGATAACAAGTGCTCAACTGTCATGGACCAGCTCACTGCTTAAATTAACTTGCTCAGCTGGACTTTCAAATAAAGCTGTTTTAAGAATGCACTGTACCATAGAAAGCAATTTGTTTCTTTAAGATTTAGTACCAAATGCCTAGGTTGATTTTGATTTTAGAGAAAGCAGCAACTGGTAAAGTGGGTAATTTGAAACTTAACATATTTCTCCTCCCTAAGATCCGAACACATTAAAATTAGGTGCAAAGTGCTTCTAATTTGTCAATCATTCCTCATGTAATTTTATTCCTCCAAGAAAATTGCCTGGGAGAGTGTTTCCTTTTTCCTTCATCTCCTTTCACCGCACCGTTCATTTGACTCGAACCCAGTTCAGGCAGGCGAGCAACACCCCCGCACCCACCTTCCCGTCGTCTCCCACCGTGCCAGCTGCTGCCTCCACACGACACCTTCATCTTGCCATCTGCAGAATAGCTGTGTAGACAAGGTAAAGATAAAAAAGGGCAACAGAACGAGCCTCCCATCCAAAAGACAAGCTCTGATTCACATCTACAGTTAAAATAGCCTTAGCAGAGGAAGACCGGGAAGTATCCCAACGCCTCTGAGGAAAAAAAAAGGGTTCTGCTGATGTTTCCCATAAAGCCTGTTAAGTGCCAGAAATGGCACGAGGCAGCCTCTGCCTGTGAAGATTCCACCTCATGTCTATCGCAAAGAAAGTTCAGATAGGTTTCTGATTTAGAGCCATCAAAAGTATACGCAGAGCAACATAAAACCAAAGCAAAACACGTCCGTTCTTGGGGTTTGTTGAAAATGCTTACATTTACATCAATTTCAGAGCCGTTTGGAAAGGTTCATAAAATCTGAGCCCAAGTTTCAGGGCTGCATTTCACGCAAGCTGTGCGGAGAGATACAGATAGTCAGTTTTCGGCTTGCTTCAAAACGAGCTCATGTCAAACAAAACCCGAAGGCTGGATGAAGCTCAGAGCCACGTCAAGCTACTCGGGGAAAACCTGTGCTAAGCAAGCCCGCTTTCCAGCTCTGCTCCAGCTCCAACAAACAAACGTAAGGAGTGTTTAACTGATCCACCCTCTGGAATTGCAAGAGATCAGCCTACCTGTAATGGGTAATTGTGAGAGAATGTATTTATCTACGGCTCGATCATAAATTCTGCTCAGAATTTAAATGTAGCGGCGTTATTTACAATTCAAGACCTCTAAGCCAAGCATGAACTACTTTGATGATTTGATAGCAGCTGTCTTTTCTCAAATGCAGGAGCTCTGGCTTTGCTGTAGTGGATTGATTTCTCTCTGAGAGTGCCCGATAGCAGCTCAGGGTAAAAATCCCCCGGTCCGCTACTAACGGGTGTGCAACGCTACCGATGGAGGGATGCAAAAAAAGGGCGATGGAAGAGCAGGAGAAATTCCTTCTGCGGATTTTCTTCCTTTGATATTTTTTTATAACCTGAGCTTTGGGTGCTCTGATGAGTGCTTGTCACTACAGATGTAATACGCAGTGCCAGAATCACCCCTAAAATTCAGCACTGGGTTTGGCTCCTCGACCTCTTGGCAGTAGGGGAGGGTCACGGGCTGATTACACTCCGCATGAAGCAGCATTTCTTGTCATAAATTTAGCTGCCATTAAATGCCCCTGAGTGACCCCATGTTTCTTGTGTTACGAGCTAGATAGGCAAAAAAGACTTTAATCAGTTAGTGCCACACTCTTCAGGCTTAACCCCTGCCCCGGGGAGGTCCTGCCTGCTCCCTGCCCGGGGCAGGTGGATGATAAGCACAGAGATGTACTAAGCAGCTTGCTACGTGGCACCGTAAATACTCTTTACTCATAAAATGTCATGTTTTTGTAAGAATAAAAGTAGAAGAAATGTAGTGATGTTGGATCACTAGAATCCCAAACCAATTTCCTGAATTCTCTTCCTTTTTTAGGAGCTGGTTGCCAGCATTTATCAAGCAAATTCAGCCTTTTAGGATGGTAAAGGATGACACAAAAGGGGAAAGTTAATTACCCCCTTTCCCTCTTACACTCTCTACCATTGATTTGGGGAAAGACAGGTCACCTGAGGGAATTCTTCCCAGTTGCTGCCCGTCCATAGCCTGTTGGCATAAACAAGCCTTAACTACTGGGCACACCACAAAGACAAGAGAGCTGCAGAGGAACGAGCCACACTCCATCATGCCTCGCACATCATCAGCAGAAACCATTTCTGCAGCAGGAAGAACAACGTAGCTTGGTTTTCAGACGCTGGATCTGCCCTGCAGCTCTGGCAGAGGAGGGAAAAGAGAGAGAGGGGGGAGGAAAAAAAAAAATCAAGTTTTGATTTTTAAAATGAGCAAATTGATGTGGAAGTCACAGATGGTGAATAAATATGGGGCACAGAATTGTCATTTGGCAGCCAGTTCTCCTGACCAATTTAAGAGGGATATGCTGTTATCTAGTTTGGTTCAGGGAAAATATATTCTGGGCAGCAGTTAGCCATTTAAGAGGCCTCATTGTTTCATAAAATATATTTGGGTTTGATACAAACACAATTAATTCAGCTTTCTAATATTGTGTTTGAACCAAACCCAAAATATGTGTTGTGAACATTTATTCTTTTATGTCATTTATTGGTTCCAGGTTCTTTTCTGAAGGCTCAGATTTAAAATGGGATTTGCAACAAAGAAAGAACATTTGGGGTGACTTCAGCTGGTGCAGCAAACTCCATTCTTATGCACTGTTTTGAGATGTGCCTCCAAATTATCTGACAAATGATATGTTCCAAATTAAGTCCCTCATTACCCATGCTTTTCTATTGCTAAGTGCTGCACAGCATTCTTCATTATTATACCACTGTATTTTGGGGACTTATTAGGCTTTGCTTGTTGGGTCTAGCAATTGAAGCACAGGATTTGAATCAGGCGTAGCACAGCCAGCGGTTCTGCCTGCCAAACCACCCCGCAACTGCATTTAAACTCTCACGCTTTGGTTTCCCAAGCGACAGCCTTTGAGGAGATAATGATCCTGCGAAACACCATCAAGATCTCCAGCCCTCCCGATCCAGAGGCTTCTTTTCCTCTCAGCTGTCTGCACAGATCTCCTTGGGTTTGTTTAGGTCATTGGTGCTTTGGATGCTGAAAGCAAAGGATATGGCAAAGGAGTTGAAATGCAAAATGGTTTTTCCAGGTGGAGGAGTAGCTTGTTGTCCCCCATCTCATCCTGCCCAGTGCTGCAGTGGCATAAGGAGCTGTTTGGCAGGACAGGCTCTGCCGTGGGTCTTCCTTTGCTCCCAGGTGACTGCCCTCCCTGTTGGTGAGGGCTTCAGCCCATCATCGCTTACTACTGAGGGCAGCTTCTGTGCAACCCAGAAGGCACCAGCCACCACAAACAAGCGCAGCTCGTCGCCCTGCAGCTCAGCCCTGCCTTTGCTTCCCAGAAGTGTTGCTTAGTCAATGGCTTCTGTGACATCCTATTTTCCAACATGCAGCACACCAAACTTCCCGTGGTTCTGAGTTAGGCCAGGTTCAGCATCCAACTTCTCGAGTTCAACTGCCAATTACTGGCACTATAGATGACAGAGGGGAAAAAAAATCAAATCTCCACTTAGACATCAGTCCCCTCTTCCACATCTGTGTGACTTTTGGGAGAGAAAGAAATTGGGCACAAATAATTCAAGACTATGCTTGGGCTTTCCATTCACGTTAGGGACCCCACGGTGTAAAGCTCTGCTGCAGATCTCTCTCTGCACCCAGAGTGAACGGAGCTTTTTAAAGCAAATGAAGAAAGCCCACCCTGCCGTACATTATCCCTCCTCTGGTGGTAAATCAGGACTCTTCGTATCATTGCTGGCTTGCAAAACACATCCCTCCATCCCAGACATCAATGTTAATTAGCGAGATTTCTGCTTCAAATTAGTGACGCCAAAGCACTTTGAGATCCACACATGAAAAGAGCCACAGAGGCCAAAGTGTTACTCACTGTTCTCTTTGGTCACAGTGTTTGAAATAGATATTCTTTAATAGCTGTGTTTTCTCCTAACAGGTAGTTTGTAAATGTGCCCTGGTGCTCAGCCTCCTTCAGAAACACAGGGCGGCAGGAGCAGAGCTCTTTGAAGCTCCTCCACAATTACAGTCCTGTGCGGGAGAGGGGGAGTGGGGTGTTAACAAGTTTCAAAATATACATATGAACCAGAGAGATTAGGACTTTCAGAAAAGCCTTCAATAAGAATCTCTGCCAAGTCTAAGATACATATCTAGTTTATTCATTATCTCCAGAGATGAAAGCAACTTCTGATGGTATCTTCTCTACTCACCACATTATCATACCAATGATAAAAAGGCCAGTCAAGCTTCCTGGCTTTGGAACTCATGATGCAGTTTTTAATATCTGTCTGTTTTCCCCTCTCTTAGACGGATGGCTGTATGAAGGAGAGCTCGAGGAGGGCAGGCAGCCGAGGAGGAGAGGAGAACAGTGCAGGGGTACCAGTGCTGCCGGTTGCACCACGCTCTGTGTTAACCCAACCGTGGTGAGGACAGGCGGGTGCTGCTCCTCAATTCCCTGGTGTAGGCGACAAGGGGAATGCGCTGTGCTCGGTGCCAGCCGCATCTCTCGCAGGACACGCTATTGCCATGGCTACAGGGATGGAGCCAGGAGATAGAGAAGAACAGAGCGCTCCATGTCAGCGAGTGCTTGGCCTTGAAACGTCAAAACACCAAACACCCTCCGAGGTCGCATCGACCCACACAGGTGAGGCATGTTTGTACCTCTCCTCGCTGACAGGTTTTCCAAAGCTTGTTGCATTCACAAAATACCTCAGGAAGCCATGTCAGGGAACTGCTACTGTGTCAGGTGGTGTTAATCATCTCTGCGTGATCTGGAAAGGTAGGAGATGCTGCACACAATGGAAAGGAGACGGTGAGATGTGTATCGTGCTGCTTCGGTAATGCAAGGTGCGAAAAGTGCCTTCTGCGGTAAAGAAATAATAGCAGTTAGCATTAATTGCAGGTTTAGAACTAGGGAATCCCGCTGGGTTATACACATACGGTAAGCGTCTTCTCCACTTTGTGGATGGAGAAAGGAAAACATGGAAGGGGAAGGGTTGCCTGTAAACGCACACCAGGACGGGTAAAAATAAAAGTTAAAAAATAACTTTTTGAAAGTACAGTCACATTTTCAAACCATAAATGCTTTTTGTTTTAAAAACAAAAAAAGTTTGTTTAGATTCCAAGATTAAATGTTGACTGTGTAAACTTATTACAATCTATTACACACCTTAAACTAAAAATGCTCTATCTCTGTGTCACATGCTTGTCACTGTAGATAAGAGGAGGTCAAACCAACTAACCTGTCTCACCCAGAGCTGATGTTCACAAAAGTGCATAAACTGATGGTCATTTCTGCAGGAACTAAAGGACTATTTCTCTTTATTTTAGTTTATTCAGCTACTGTAGTACTGTGACCAGCCAACTCAGAAAGTCAAAAAGTCAGGATCTGTTCAATTCAAGAGTATAAATTAAGGGTGAGAGAAAAAGATCGGTCTTTTCTAAAACCACACCATAAGACAACCAGAAATACCGCCCTCGTTCATCATCTTTTACACTCAACTTTGAGGCACTGTTATTTAACAAATAAGACACATAAGTAAAATAATGCCATTTTATATCCTTGAGTCCCACTTCCTATCACTTCCCGTGTCAGAAGCTGATTCTCCACTAGTAAAAAAGTATGTCATTTACCTTTTTTAAGGTTACAAAATGTAAAAATGAAGAACTGATTAATGTATGGTTAAACAACATACTTGTTTAAAACATTTTGTCTAGGTATAGGGCCCTCCTCTAGTTAGCAGGAAACAGAAAGGCCATCTTGAATGTCAACCATCTGTTTACTAATTATGTGTCAAAGTTGTCAAGGTTTTCCATGAATATTTTTTTTTTTTGTAATTAATAGTATATCTACACTGTAAATTGTCCATCCATCCAGGCTTGAAATCTTTCTCTGAATACCTTCATACCCACGTTGGAAACCCTAAATTCCTAGGCTGCATGTGGCTCCCGCTGCTCCTGTCCTACCGACGTGAGCATCTCGACCACTTCCCATCCCCATCCCGCTGCAGGGCGGTCACTGCTCAGCGCCGTGGAGCACGGCTCAGACACACCCCCGCCTGCTCCAGCAGTCCTGCCAAACCCCTTCCTGCACTTTCCGACCCTTCGGAGCACTCTGCCTTTTAGTCCTGTGCTCAGCAGAAGCCAAGAGGTACTCAATGCCACCTCGTTTGGCACCTTCACTCCGGGCTGCCTATTTTAGGCTGCCAATACAAGCGTAGCAGCTCCAAACTGCCCAGCCATGCCAAGAATTGGCTCCCTTGTGTGCAGCTCGCCAGCCAGAGGCAAATACATGAACTTTAGAGATTATCTAGAGGGAATATTCCAGGAATTTAGATTTCAGCCGCAGCAGTAGGACCATACATCATTAAAGCTGCCTCTCCTGCCAATGTAAAAAGCAAACATCGATGATTTAAATCACGGTTCCCTGGTGGCTCATTTAAATCACTTGGATGGAAATCAGTCCACCTTGTCACTCTGGAAGAGGTAGAAGTGGAAGTTGTGGATTCATGACTCCCAGGTCAACACTCTGCATCGGACGTGGACCAGGTGACCATAAATCCTGCGAGGCACAGTATATAATAAGCAGTTTTATGAGGTGTGGCACTGATGAAACCTGGTTCCTACAGTTGTGTGTGTGTTGTGTTTGGAGTTTCTGTTGTCTGTGAAGTGTGACTATTGACCAAAGCTTTTCCTGCAGTCATGATATGCAACACCATGCTCTTCGGTGTCTTGTGAGGGTTAAGCTCACGAATCAGTCTTTCATTCTGTGAGCACTTTCATGGCGTCTTTTTCACTTTTTTTAACCTGCCAGCCCAATATCAAGAAACCTGCACAAGATATAAGGGTACCTTGTGCATGGGGTGACACCCGGAACGAGACAACATGGGACAAAGAGCCTTGAAAGTTTATGTTCGACGGCACCTTCCCAGGAGCAGCTCAAGCTGGACACACACAGGCTGAGACCCACATGCCCATACACATCTCAGGATGCTCCGGGCAGGTGTGGGACCCAAAACAGGCGTCTGGTCCCCATCACTGAAGGGCTGTGCAGGGCAGATGCAGTAGCAGAGGTGGTATGTGCCACAGAAAACCTACTGTTTGGCTGGAGAAGCCTAAGGCAGGTTGGCAAAGGGCAGAAACACTCCTGTCTCTCTAGAGGTGAGCAACTAATGCAGACAAAAAAAAGCAAAACCCTTTCCACGCAAAGGCAGACCAATTCCTCGTTTCCCTCAAGCGAGCGGAGCTCTTGCCAGCTCACTGGCACACAGACATGTTTAAATTGGTTTGAATTTTTACGGCTGTGCAATAACCAACAAGCGGCAGAACCTGCCATGTAACAGAGATGCGCTGGCTCCACATTTTCCTGCCTGTTTGGTTTCTCTGAAAGCAGCAGATTTTGTTGCCTGTGTTACCTATAGAAAGAGACAACATTTAGTGTGACAGCAGGTATCAGAGCCCAGCCCCGGCCGAATGCTTTGTGTGCAGGCAGCTGCCCACATTTTGACAAACTTGTTTGACACTTTCAGCACCGGAGAGGCGGTTGAGAGGTGACAGCTGATTTCGGTCTCCGTGGCATTGCGTTCTGATCGCCGACACTCACAAGTGCGATTAAGAAATCTTCCTGGCTTATGAACAAATACATAAAAAACGGAAGGAAAGAAATGAGAAAGATAGAAGTAATGTCACATCACTGCTCTCTCCAGCCCAGGGTTATGGGAGCAAGAGGGAGAAGAGGACATAGACTGAAGTCCCTCTGGCTCTTTTGGCTGCTAAGTTGCCTCGTCCTCTGTTTCACAACGCCGCTGCGGCTGGGGCTAGGACAACATTTAGGTGTCTCCCACACTATATAAAAAGCCGATGTAATCAGCTCACTGTAAAGAGGAGAAAACCTCCGCTTAAAACAGGATCCTCCGTTGACAAAAAAGATTCCCTTTGCTATGCCTAGAGCAGGCTCAGAAGGACCGACCAGAGATAGCACAGACAGGCGAGTCCTATGGAAAGAACGCGCTTTGTCTGCAGATGCATTTAAGCGGCTCAGCTCCTTATGAACTCTACTTTTTAAAGTAATAACAGCTCATTAATGAGGATTTTACTTCCTATTAGGGGATACAGCTGGCTCTAAATAGAGAGTCTTCAACCCACGCTTGCTTTCTTTGTTCCGCTCAATGCTTTTTTCTCTCAAATCTTTTCCAGTGGTCAAAGGCGAAAAAATTAGCCCTATTTGCATTATAGCAAGGGCAGTGATATTATACTTCCTTCAAAAGACCCTTTTACAGGTATCCATCTGCCTTTCTAATGGTTTAAAACAGAGAGAGCAGCCTGGCAGCTGGCCAATACCCAAGAGCTGATAGGTCACAGCATGGGGAAGGGCTTGGGCAAATCACTGGTGCCCTGTCTAAGTGCAATGGGGTCTGCACTTACGTATCTTCTATTTTGCTCAAGTGGCAGAAAAGCCCACCAACCCTCCCAGTGCCCTGTCCTGAGGTTCGGGGGCTGCCACCTCCCCCCAGGATGCTGAGGCCTGGATGGGTTAGATATGGAAGGGTATGGCTTTTATTGAACTAGTCTTGTTCAACTCACTCAACTTCCAGACCTTAAATGACTGACTGAGAGCAAAAGCACTTTTCTCATATCCCTAATACACAGGGAAGGCCCTGAGTGTGCACACGCCTTCTCCCACTTTCCTGCTGACGCAGTCCCCTTCACCTCTGTAGCCAACAGCATCACAAGGGAGCACTAAAGAAATACAAGGTCAAAGAAAATTATGGGGGAAAAAAAAAGGTGGGTATTGAGCAGGCTGCATGTGAACAAGAGCAGGAGGAAACATGGAAAATTCATGCTGAGACCTTTGAAGATGGGGAGAAGAGGGTAAAACAGGGAAGTCTGCAGAAGGATATGAAAATAATTGGGATATGGTCGGAGCCATGAGATCTGTTAAATTGAATTTCTGTTTGGTGTAACATCCCTTGTATATGTTAATCGGTATGTGCTCTAGCAGCCTGATTTAGTGTTATTATCAAAAAGGGTTCCTCAGCTGCCTTTGTCAAAGGAAGATTACAAATTATTCCAGATAAGTAATGGAACTAAAGACCTTTAAAACTAATTGGCCACTGCGCAATCCCGTTAATATCCTTTCTTGTCTAACAAAAACTGAGAAGGCAATTAAGGGCAAATACCAAAAAATCTGTACCTGGTCTCTTGCATGAAAATATGATTTATACGCTCCTGGTTTTTCCTATGAAGAGGAAAAAAGATGGCAAATGATCATCCAGCAACAGCCAACATGGCCAAGGAAACTCTAGCCACATATGAACCCCTGAGTTGGGAATGGTTTAAGCAGCACCCGCTCCTAGGCTTGCTACAGAAAACGGGAATTTCCATAGGGTCTCCATATTAAATAGGGAGCCCTGCTATTTACTGAGCTTTGACAAGCCCGAGCTGTGGTGTCCTTTGAGATACAGCTGCTTACTGACAGCTCTGAGAGCACTGTACCTGCCCAGCCGAGTCTTGGCGAGACATGAAATGGGTTAGCGGGACCCGGCTGTGCCAACCTGCCGCGTCCCGGTGACAGCTGCTCAGGCTCCCTCGGAAAAGGTGAAAACAGACCTTGGAAAGTGCTCTCAGGCCTCCTGGACCTCCCAGTCATCTTTAATCAATCAGGTCCCAGCTGCGGCTTTATGTTACTGTTAATAATCACCTTCATAATCAGTTGGTGTTTTTCCCATGACATTGTGTCTGCGGACATCCCTTCCCCAGTCTTAAACGTCCTCAGTGTTGCTATAAAACATAAGAAAACAGGAAAACAAATGACCATGCAAGTCCTTAGCAGGTGTGATCTGAGGAAACCAGCCCAGCAGTGCTGCTGAAAGGCGGCAGGCAGAGATAGGCGAACGTGGCTCCAGCTGATGGAGCACGGGCAAGCGATGGTGGGGGAATCCCTCCGGAGTCAGCTGAGAAAACAGCCCTTCACAGGACACCAAAGGAATTTGCTCAGCCTAATGCTCAGTTTTACCGTGCCATTAATTCATAAACACCATTTTCTGAGGCAGTTCCTTGGTCTTGAGAAACTTTATTCCTTCTTTTACCTTAGTGTGTTACCTGCTTTGTGCATTTGCCTGACTACCTCAGTCTCTCCTAGACTCCTGTCAGTGGCTAGATCTTCGCTTTGTTTCATCCTGTGTTTCACGTTCACTTGCTCAGTTAAAAGCAGGACAGAGTCAGCCTGACAATTAGAAGATACCCCTTCCACTTCATCGCTGAGCTCCATCCTCCAGCTGTGAGCACTTTCCTGCACTGCTTTCCTGAGCTAGAGGCTTCAAATTCATATTTGTCAAATTTGGACAAATTTGATTTGTTTTTCTTTGGACTGCATCCTTACAGGCCACATGGATCCAGCAGTTCACAGAGTTACACATACATACAGACACAAGAGGAGGTGTTCAGCTTTGGGGTTCACAGCCCGCACCAAAGGCTGTCCCCAGCGCCGGGGGGGGGCTGCCAGGGATGAAAGGTGACGGCTCAAGGACATCACCCCGTGAGCTGGCTCTGGCCATGGCGGGCCCTGACGGACCACCCAAGTGGCTGGTAGAAATCAGGTGCAAGCATAGGGATTTCTCATTTTGCAAATGAGATAAGGCAAGATTAAAAGCTGAGAGATTAAGCTAATACCTCTGCTAGGTCTTTAAAGTTGCCTAATATGGCATGGTGGTTTTTTTTTATTTTATACCCCCAAGCCACAGCAGTCTCCTCCTGAGTCCAACGCTTTTGCATTTCATCTGACGTGCTGGGTTTGCCTGATAGCCTGGCTTAAAACTTCACCTGCGGGAAGACACCTCTGCAATGCTATAGCAAAACCTCCTTGTGGTTGTCACCCTAAACAAAGCCTGTTTCTTCCTAAAACATGTGACAGAATTGGTACTGAAAAGAACCAAGAGCTGGCAGAGGGAAAGAACAAAAAAAAAAGCCAAGTGTTGATGAAAGTGCTTTCTCTTGAGTAGGGGACCTGTGGAGAGAACACTGGGGACAGACTTGCAGTGGGAATTGCAGCCAGCTGGAATTCTCCTGCACCCAGAGGAGCTCCGGCCCCTGCAGCCTCCGAGCGCATCGGCCACAGCCTCACACAGCCTTTGCGCGGCTCTTTTTTCAAGAAAACAAAGTCCACCAAGATTTAGTAAGACCTTGTGAGCAAAATATTGCTCCCTAAACACATTCCCCCCCCCCTCAGTGCTAACGTGTTTTTCATGTTTGCAATAAAAAGCCACCCATTTTGTTGCTGTATCAGTGTCTCGACAGCAAGTCTTGGCTGCTCAGGCAGTCATTCAGCCATGGCACCTTTTAACGTCGTTGTAAGGGCAAACAAACACCGAAATGCCTTACAGAAAAACCACTGCTGCTTGGAGCCCAGGTGGGCATTTACGTCTAAAGATATACTTCGTCTTTTATGAATTATTGCTTTTTACCAGGCTGCATTTTCCATATGAGGCAGAATCTTCAGACTCCCCAGTAAAAGGGATCTTAGGAAATCTCATTTAAATTTCAAGGACCTCTTAGGGATAGTTGCTAATGGTTATGCTAATTGGCATAGGGTCTGAGTGACAGTTATGTCCTGGAATGATTTGCAAATCACATTTTCTTGGAGCTTATTAGCAGACTCATTAACTGTACAACAGTACATTACTTTCAGAAATTCAGATCTAAGCAGAAAATTAAAATTATTTGCTAAATGACCTAATAAAATTGAATAAAATATGCTGAGAAAGGGAAAACTGAGGTATATCAAGTCTCCAGAATTTGGCTAAAAATAATCTCCATTTGCTATTGAAGTTCACCCCTCCTCTGCGAGTAGTTGTAGCCCAGGTGAGACTCAGTTAGAAACCTGTTTAGATATGAAAACAAATGAGCTCAAATGAGCAGCAAACCCCAGCACGTCACACCCAGAGCTGGCATTAAGACTGATGACAGAATCGACCAGCACAGCTCCGTTTCTCCTGCCCCCCAATCCCCCATGCGATCGAAAACCCAAACTTTCCTGCTTCCACCATGAAATCCATTTGCAAATGTATTTATAATAGCAAAAAGTCGTCTTTGAAGTCAAAAGAATGACGTGAAGGAATGACCAGTCCAAGTATTCAGTTTTACTTACAGGTGAGACAGGAGACGCTACAAAATCTCCAACCTGGTTAAGGTCTGTTATCCAATCTTCCTCTGTGTGAACAAGATGTTGCCCAAACTTCAAAAAATTCACCTGCAAAACAGTTTAATGAACATATATTTAAAATTTTACAGACCTATCAGGTTGTCACGCTATTAAAAATACATGTTTCAGTATATGTAATACACTTAGGATATAAAGTGTAATGAGGATATAAAGTGTAATACCAAGATACTTAGTGCCAGGTTTTTGAAGGAAGGCAAATTTGATTTATGATTGTATGTGAGCATATAACATTGATGCTCCAAATCCAAGTTTGCTAGCAGGCAAATCCTTCCACGTTTGATAACTACGGACTGAAGACCCCGATCTGCATCATCACCTGCCAACACGCCACACAGCGTTGCCCTAAACTTCTACCCTCCAGGTCTGAGTTTTGAGTGCCAGGTATAAAATTTCCAGCACCAGTTTACCCCCTTCATTNATTTTTTTTTAATTTTTTTTCCTTTGGCTCTCCAGGTGTAATAGTAACCAAGAGTTTTTTAAAGGACTTTAAAGTCTTTTTTAAGGACTTCAAGGCAAAAATCACAAGAAGGGCTGGGCTGGATCATATATGCTCTCCAAGGCATACAGAGATCAGAAATTTCCCTTAAACTTTCAGGGAACCTGGTCTTCGCCTTGTATTCAGAATTAAAACATGATTTCTTTTGGTTCTGGATTTTATTGAACACTTTAAATAGCTCTACTTCAGAAAATCTTGAGCTGTAGCAGGAATAACTGATGAGTGTATAGTTTTCTTGGCACACTGAAGTGCTTGAAAAATTCTCTCTAGTTCACCGTTTCTCACAGGCATTGTTATACTTGCAATTTATGTCGGGGTGAATAAAACACATTCTGGTTCGTGACACCTGGTGGTTGGATATTTTTTTTTTTTTAAATGCACATAACAGCAGGTCTTAAATAGAACCCATGGGAATTATTTTTTTTTTTCACTAAAGAAATCTCAAATCAAAAGAAGCTCTTTGAATTTAAACGTGCTCGTCATCCTTCAAAACTTTGTTTTACAAAAGAAGCAATCTGATAAGATTGAAATGATCTACAATGAAATGCCTACCTTTTTTTTGTTTGTTTTTTTGAACTCGCATTTCAAAAGAACCAACTGTTGAAATAAAAGGTTTAAAAGACAGAAATTAGAATTAAATATTTTGATGTCACAGAAACAATGGCTTCACTTGAAAAAATACCTCCAGTGCTTTGGAACTGAGACAGCTGAACTTGTGATACTCTCAGTAAACAAGAAATCCGTGTCTTCAAAAACATTGGTTTTGAAGTGTCCCATATTTTTAGCATTCAGATATGACATTTCACTCTTAACCACAGTGTCCTTTAAAAGACAGCAGACCTGCTCCAGAAGAGTCACTGCCACTCATGGACACAAGTCCAAACTGGAGAAACTACTGGGGAAAAGAAGAGTCATGAATGATGGAGAAGTCACTCCTGCAAATGTCACAGCCACATGTCCTGGGATGCTGGGATTAACACATCCTGGGAGGAAGCAGCGGTGTGACATGCCTTACTTTTAAAAAATGTAGGAAGGTCCTTGCCTGAGAAGCTGGTGTCACGCCTAGCCTGGGGGGATGGCTGCATTGGAGGTGGCCATACCAGCACTATTCAGCCCCCCTCAAAGTCACCTCCGTCTGGGCGCTGGCAGGGTAAGTTTCTGTGTTTGTTGACTTGCAGGTCCCAGTCCTTGACAGGATGGTGGCAATTCTACATTACCTTTTCTTGCCACCATGAAATCAGTTCAATATACCCTCACTTTTTTTCATGTCCAAAGCCAACTCAACTTCTAACCCGAGGAAATCCACACTGTCCTGCCCCCTTCACCCTTCATCCCAGCTCTGGTGACTGAGGCTGGAGGTTTGACCTCCAAGCCGTCAGAACTCTGGTCTCAGTAACTTTGCCTCCCCCCCCCCGGAAACATGCCAGGAAGCACTGAACAAGCACATATGGACGTGTGGAGAAAAGGTACCACCATGCCATGAACAGGTCTTACTTTTCCACCACTTGTGCAGGTCGCAGGTGCTTCTTCTTTCTTCAAGTCCTTTCCTAGACCATTAGGTTCAGTGTGGAGAAAGGTAAACCAGGGCCTCTGGTAGGGCCATGGGTCAGCACGCGCAGATGTCTACTGACAGACGCAGACTGAAGTCTACTGATGTCTACTACTAGTGTCCCACCTACCTTTCCTATCACAAAACTATATGTACGTCCTGTGAGGATAATTTCTGGTAAGTCTAACTGCATTCAAGTCCAGAAACTGTGTTTTCATCTCAGCAGGTTCTCTGAAAGCTTTTTCCTGAAACTACAGTGGAAATGCTGTTTTAATCAACATATTATTGTTCATTTTAATACGGTCCAAATTTAAAGTGCTTACAAGCTAGTGAGCAATCCCACCTGGGGGAGCTGGAGATGTCAAATCATTAAAGGCATTAGTGAAAAGAGGGGAAAACAGGCTCTAGGGAGATTTGCTCTTTAGAAAACCCCTCTACTTTCGACAAAATTTGTCATGTTTTCCTCTGTTAAATCAGGAAATCTCCTATCGTAAAGAACCTGGGAGACTGCTGCCACTGGGACATAAGGCATTGTAATCTTAGATACTTTTATATATATATACTGTATATATATAATATATACTAAAATACAGCACAGTATTTCACCATGGGAAGGCGGTATAATCTGCATCACCAAACATAGCTGCTTTGGGCTGCAAAGTGCCCCTATGCAGGGAGATTTAGCTGTGTTGGGATAAATAGAAAACAGCATCTCCCGGTACCTCTGAGCACTGCGTGCGGTCGGAAGCACACGTGTGTGGACCTTGCAATATGGTGTGTGCTGGGGAGCAGCGTGGGGACAGTGGGCAGCAGGACCACATCAGGAATGAATTAACAGCATAGATGGACGTTGCTTCAGGATGCAGACATCCCCCAAACTGGGCTGGACTGAGCACGGAGATTTTGGCCAAAGACTGGTTTGACCCGCTATGAAAAAAGGGTCAAAGACAAAACGTTTGGCTGCAAGTCTGAGCCTCCCTGGTGCTCTGAGAGCTGGATGTAGCATTTCTGCTTGACGTCTCCTTGGGCATGGTGAGCAAAGAGCAGCGCAGAGGGTGAGCAGGAGAGAGACACACCACCTGCGTGTCCTTGCCTCTTCTCCCAGCAGCCAGATAAGAACCACAGCCAAATAGAAGCTCACGTCCTAGGAGCGAAGGAAAGCTAGGATGACAAATTATAATAGGAGGAATACTCAACTTCTTTAGAATATCAGACTTGCAATGTAAGAGCTCCGAGAGGCCCGGTAGTGCTGGTCGATACCTGCATCTTTAGACTTGCTTAAGCTTCAGGGGCTGTCTGGAAGTCTATGGAGTCAAAGCAACAACACGACAGAAACTTTCACGCGGTGCCTTTCATCCCGAGCCCTTTTCACATTAGCCACCCAGCTGTGTCTCCAGATGAGTTTCCATTTGGCTTCAGAAGCGGCTCAGCATGTTGGAAAATCAGCCTGCTTGTTTAGGAAACTGCACGCAAAGTCGGAAACTCAGCAGTACGCTCCTGCACTTGAAAATGCCATTCTGGCTTGATTTCTATTTCCCTAGCTTTGAAATGGGGAGAAAGAAACCTCTAAACCCTGCACAGGTCTCCAAAATGGAATTGAGTGGGAGGAGCTGAGGCTGGGGCACTGGGGCTCCGCAGTGGCAGAGGAGGTGGTCACCCTGGGAGCGCCCTTCAGTCCTGGATTTCTCATCATCTCAGTCCTGGCACAAACTGACTGGGGCGACTAGTTTGCTTCAGGAGACCCCAATTTCCTGACATTTTCACTCAAATCTGCAAGCTGCAGCCGCTGTTTCAAGGCATTGCACCTGTCCGCAGGCAGCATTATTCTGATAGCTCTACAAGAGGAAAATATCTCAAGCATTCACCCTTTTGAAAGCGTACCCCAAGTATTTGCAGCCCATCCTGCCAGCTGTTGGCCTTTTTCCCTGCAGCCGCAGCTTTCCACTATATTTCTGTGCCTGCAGTAATAAAAACAAGGCAATAATTTAGCTCCCATGATTGTTGTACTGAAGTTTGTTTTTTATCCCAGTCTCTTATCTTCTCCATTCAGAGCCAACGTATCTTATTACTTTGCAGCAAACATGGTCAGAGATGAAAGATTCTGTCATATATTTCCCTTCATATTAAACCACAAGGCTTTATCCTTCTCTTTCATTTTTCAATTTTGGACTTTATTGTTTCTGACTATCTCTGCCACATGTGATTTTGGCTTTCGTGCCAATGTGAATATGTGCGTTTCTCTACTTGTCCTCTTTATCACAACCAAACAAGATTGGGAGCACTTTAAAATAACTGGCCAATGGATGCTGCTTCATCAGTTATTCGCTGCAGTAACCTTACCAGGGCAGACTCAGGGTTATGCAGACACCAGAATAAAACATTTCTGAAGACTTGCAGTATTTCTACACATTCTCTTTACCTGTTTCATACCTGAGTGTGCCACAGCATGGAAAAAAAATGACCTAGAAATGGTAGCACCAGGCCAGATCCAGCACAGGGGAATGGACCCAGAGGACAAGAACTCAGGCAGGAATGCTGTGGGACTGGCTAAACCGGATCACGTTCTCCTCCCCATATCAGCAAAACACAGCCCAGCTACAGGTAAGGATTTAAATTCTTGATCATTCAGTAGCCCAGTTAATTATTTTCCCCTCTATCTTCTCCCTTCAGATCTCAGACTTTTTTTGTGGCAAAGGGTTGGTTTGCTCCGGACTCAGTGGGCATCATTTCTATGCTGCTGAGGGAGAAATGGGGGTCAGAAAAATAATCAGAGTTTTGAAAACTATTGAAGTAATAATAGTTCACCTTTTTAATTTGTACTTTGAGGGTGGAATGGAAGAGAAGCCAGAAAGATCAGGGTGCTTGAAGGGTTAGTATCTGATTTGAGTTTAAAGGAGTAATCGCATCGCCTAATTTAGTCTCCTAATGCCAGAAGCCCTATTTCTCTAGATAATCAATGAAACAAGGTGGTTATTCTAGAGGGAGACTCAAGCTGTGCTTAAACCACAAAACTTGTAAGCATTGCCCATTCTTGTCTTATTCCAATTTTTGTTCCTTTTCCACTGTGGTTCACCTCCCTTTCTGTTTCGCAGAAGGGACTTGGGGCACGTTTCAGCCAGACCTTAAGGACAGCCAGCAGACAAGGGTGAAGCACACCCATCCTGCTGTGTGGGCTGTTTCAGCTCACTTGGCTAAAACCATAGCACAGAAGCCCTGAATAACTGTCTGAAGACCACTCGCTTGGTCTACAGAGAGCTTAAACAGTGCAAATCTCCTCACACCCCCAACAGCTTGGGTTCTGATGTCTCTAAAGGAGATAGTGACAGTGGTTGCACTACTCCAGTGTAGCACAAGTACTCCCAACCACAACTACACCTTGTCCTTGCACAGAAAGGCGCAAGAGTCACCTTCTCTCTTTTGGCAGTCTTCCTATGCAAGCCCAGAAAGCCAGATATGGCCAAATTCCTTCAGGGTTGTGTTGGCAACCACAAGAGCTCTCCCCTTTTCTCATTGAGTTTTCTAGGCAGCGCACAGGGGGTCAGTCCATCACATCAGTGTGACTTTCATCAGGTAACAACTGTACAGAAGAAAAACTATAGTTTTCCCATGGATGCAGTGTTCACTGAGCCACAACGAGTCCACCTTTATGTGGTTACTTTGCAGTTGTCCACCCACTCTTTAGTTGGAATGGTAGAAAAGGAGACCCAACAGAGAACATCACCGGGTGTGAATTCCTATTCACACCTCTAATTAGTGTCAGTGGAGTCATCAATGGTGTAGTCACATTAATTACACGTGAATGACAGCTACAATAGCTTTGAGAATAGGTACAATTTTACTAGAGCACCAAAAAGGACATACCTTTGACATAACACAAACACTGAATCTATTAAGGAATAAATTGTGATTTAAATATTTTAATATTAAAATAGAGCATATTACAGTAACAATAGAAAAGATGGCAAAAAAAGGAAAACCACACTGTAGAGATACAGATAGTGCTATGCTGATGGCAATTACTTACCAAAAGTTTCTTATAAGATGGAGCTATAAATACTTCCATGGTGGTCATTAAGCCTTCCCAAATCGCATCTGGTAGGCACCATCTGTTCTTCTGGCCTTTGCTGTAACACGGTGTGTGTGACCTGCAAGCACAAATCCACCCGAACCTCTCGTGTGCTGGAAGCTGCACAGCCCCGCTTCAGTCTGAGGAGCTGAGGGTGCTCCACACACCTTCAGTGCACAGTGAAGGTGTGCACAGGGCCACCATTGCAATTCAGTCCACAACTGACGGAAAGCCTCCAAAAGGGGATTTAGACCATGCGTGGGCTCAGTTGCTATCTCCCTTGGTCACAGGGAGCTTGGGTGGTCTTCTAACATGGTTCAGTGGCTATGGTTGGGTGGAAGGAGTCTGGGTGGCTGAAGCCCCACGCCAGTGGAGTCACATGGCAATGTAGGTGTAGACGGTGTAGAGGATGTGTCATGTCAGAGGGTGCATGTACCAGGCGGCGTGGGGGTGTGATGGTAACGCAGGTAGACATGCCTGCAGTAGCTCTGATCTGTAACAGGCAACAAATGCACATGCCCCCAGCATGTCTTTCCCAGCCACGCTGACTGCAGAGATTTGGGAATCTCCACCGCTGGCAGCGCAGGCAAGTCTGAAGTGTTGCCCTCTCCCTGGTTCCTGATTGGAAGAGGACCATTTGCAATTACACTCCCTTAATGTCATCATGCAAAAAGAAACAACTTCTGAACTGTAGAGAGATCAGAAATCTTGCTACAAACTGCATTCTGCTACTGAATGTTCACAATATTGGGATTTTTATTTATTATATTTTTAAGAGGCATTTTCCTGGCCATTAGCATCCCTGGTACTCCTGTGCAGAAGTGCATTACCTCTAACACGGTAGAGCTGACAAGCAGCAAGAGCTGTGTAGATCCCTGACGGTTAAATCTATAGGAAACCCCTGGTTTTTAATGAAACCCCTATGGAGACCTCCATATTAGCCATGGTTTAATGCTCCATAATGGCAGTGAGTAATTTATCTATGAGCAACAGCAACTCCTAGTTCTCTGTGCATTAAGGGTTATTTATGAGGTAATTTTAACAGTTTCACACTGGCTGGTCATTATGTTACTGAAGGCTAACTGTCGGCAGTTGTAGCCTAGGAGGAGAGAAATACTTTCCCTGTCACTGGCTAAGTAGCAAACACTGACGTGGGAGCACTTGCACGTTGGTGCATGCACAAATGGAAAAAGATGGCAGGAGAAACAGCTCTACAAGAAACCCTCTAAGATCTCTGCACGGACAACAGAGCCTACTTCTCACCTCGCTCCCACCAACTCTACCCCAAGGTTCCCCCCTGCAGCTCTCATGGAGGCACCTTTCGTCTTTCCCCTCTTGGGTGTGTTTCCAACAGTTGTACTGGAGAAGAGGTTAGAGAGCAAGGGGAACACAGGGAACAGCCGATGAGCTGGAGAGCCGGGACGCAGCATCACAGGTAGGAGATTTGCTGTGGTCTGGTGAAGGAACAGCTGGTGCAGAAGCTACTGAGGTAGATAAGTGGCCCAGGACCATGGAGAATGGTCACAAGGTGGCCAAATAAATAGGGATAATACCTTTGCTTTCTGGAGCGTGCGGAACATTGTACAACCACCTACTTACCACTTCAGCTCTGGGTGCATGCTGCAGACAGGCTGTGGGACCACAAACCGTGACAGAAGAAAGTTGAGGGCACAGCCACAAAGCTGTAACAGAGGCTCTTGTTGCAGTGTGACAGCGGTCACAGGACACTGGCAGAGGAGGATGGCACTGCAGACAGATGCAGAGTGGCAATGGGGCAGACAAGGTGGGGTAAGGAGTGTGTAGAAGGAGGTCTGGCCATCAGCTGGCCAGAAGTGACAGTGAAAATATGAGGTTTACGAATGAAGCAGGTGGGGATTTCAGCAGGTGGAAGTGGAAGATAACAACAGAATGGAAAGAGCAGAAACACAAATGAAAAATAAGAGATGATGCCACAGACGAGCACTCTTGTGCGGCTGGGAGGTCGGTGGGCTGCAGCAGTTGAGGACCCTGCTGCCAGGCACGGTCCTTACTACGTGCGAGCAATGACCCAGCCTTGGCAGACCAGCAACTGCTGCCACAAGAAACAAAATAGTGAAGAATATTGAGAGGAAACACGTTATCAATTCAGATGATACTGAAAAGAGTAGGACTGTGGTTGGAAGCAAAAAATGAGCCAGAAGTTGGTCTTTAGGTAAACAGTTTGAGTTCTGGTAGTAGTTGTGGCAGCAATACATGAAGTTTCTTAATTGAGATTTGTTGTTTGATTTTGTTTTTTTTTCCTTTAAAAAGTCTTTTTTTTTGCCAAAAACATGGTAACAGTACACGAACAGTTAGAAAAGATCGAAGCAGACTGCTCCCATACTCAAAAGCTGCAGGATCTTCCTCCCCCAGTGTCCCTAAGGCTCGGATCCTGGCTCACCTCCGCTGGCAGCCCCCCTCCCCGCAATACGCTGCTCAGCAGAACTAGCCGGTTGCATGAAGGTAAGTGTTGGTCTTTTAGGTAGCTTCAAGCCACAACATGTCCTGAGTTCATTCTGTTGGCAATGTGCAAGCCAGAAATGAACCCATCCTTTTTTTTTTTTCCTCCCAGAGCTCTGCAGGTTCTGTTAAACTACACGGCAGATGTGATGCTGCACAAATTTGTCGAGCAGATGTGCTCACTAAGAAGGTCCTGTAGCTCAACCACTTTTTCAGACTGGAAGTTCACATCAGGTGAATCTACTTAAGGGAAACATAACTCCTTGGCTGTACATATGGGTTTGCTGAAGCCAGTTAAAACACACCTGCCTATCAGAAGGAGCATCATCTGCCTTTCTGGATTCAGCCCAAGAGAAATATTAAAAATAAACCTCTTGCTTCCACTGTCCATTTCCCCTGCCATGAAAGCTTCCACCACTGTGGAGTTTTGCCCCACGGTGTCCCCTTGGCACCTGCCAGCTTCCCAGTGCATCTTGCCAGGTGTCTGCTGTGAAAAACCTTCATCTTGGCCTCTGCCCCAACTCTCCTGGGCCCTTAACGCGATGGTTATACCATGGGCACATGTTGTGATGGAGAATCCCGCCCCCCCTGGAGCAGAGCTGTCCCCTCGCCCATCTGGGGACTGGTCAGGCTTGGCGAGCAGTGGAGCAGGTGGAGCAATTGTGACTGTTGACAGCTAAACATGTGGCCAATTTTGAGCAGGGCTGGTCAACACCAGGTCAGCAAACCCACCCTGAGACTTCAAGACCATATTCCAGCACTCAGGGACTCTCTTCCTTCTTCAGACAACAGAAGACATCCTTAACACTCATAAAATAATCCTTTTCCCATACCCCTATTGACAGAAACAGCTCAGTCACTTTTTGCCGAGACCTTCAAAAAGATTCAGACTGAGACAGGTACCCAGCACAGAAAATCTCAGTTTAAGCTGTTTCTTTAAAAGAGGATAAAAAGGTCTTGTAACGGGAAGTGCTGGGCCAGCATAACCGTGTACCGTGGCTTTGGTACATAGTCAAACTGGCCTATATCTAGGCCCAGGGAAGAACTCCTTAAGATGCAAATAGTTCTATAAGCTATAAAATATATTGTACGTCTCAGGAAAAAAATGTAATATTTTTGGACACCAGATCTCCTGATCTCAGGAAGACACTCAGAAGCTTCAACATTTACTGAGCAGATCAATACCTCCTTAACTGAATCCTTAAAACTCCCAGAGAAACCCCCACCTGCTGCCCCATATTGTCACATTTTTTTTTCCTTTTTTCTTTGCTATGGTATCACCAATATGCCACAGGTACTGGCCGAAAAGCCAAGCCATTGTATTGCCCTGGAAATACCAGTTCTAGATTCCCAAAGGATTTTTTTCTGAAACCATTCTCCATCCTTTCAATGAGAACTGAACCTGCATAAGAGCTTCCGGAGTTGGGCTTCATCATTTTCCAATAATTGAATTTACCTGGCCTGAGACCGGCCAGCGCAGAGCGCAGAACTCCGTTTCCTCATGCACCCCACCTTCCCCAGCCACAGCAATCCCTTAATCACACCCATTCACTCAGGAGCACGTACGTGTTAGTTCCATTTCTCCATCCTGCGCCCCCCCCATCAATTCTTCATAAAACAAAACATGAGCATATTTTCCTCTAAGAGTCATTAACCATTGGCATGGTGTGGGACAACCAGGCCCTTTACAATGGTCTTAATGCTGTGCCGTGGAACATTAACCGGACCTCCCAAGGTGCATATGAAGCGGCAGACTCACCAGCACATACTCTGAGCCACCGCACGTACCAAAGCTGTACTTTTAGATTTACAAAACTGTACCTGGTACTGAGCTCTTTTCCATCCAGTACAAGTGAGGAGTTTCTAGAAGAAGCCAACAAGACTGCACTGGTGTAAAACTGCCTTCGGAGAGACCAGATTATTTTATTTTACCCAGAGGGAGTAAAAGACTGAGTCACCTCCCCTTTTCACCACTTTAGAGAGGGACACTCAGCAAAAGCAGCAAGGCAACAACAAAATCCATTTGCCAGAAGCCCCTCACTATACAAACCTTTGTTTTACCTTCTTTTTTCCTTTCCTGAGCATCAAATGAAACAGATGTGCCATGGGGAGCCGCTTCCATATTTCTCCATCTGTTTGGTGGAGAATTAACACTTGTCTCCTTGAATTCTTCTGGACTTTCTGCTCAAATTCAAGATAACATCAGACCGGGAGGAAACGCAGCCAGCAGCGACATAACGACATCAAAGGTGGGATATGCGGTTGGCATTTGCACAAGCCTCTGCCTAACAGCAAGATACCTGGAGCAGACTTTTACTGGGAAGAAAACTGATTTCCTGACATTTTCAAATCAAGCTTCTTCAGAAACAACGTGGGAACAATTTTATCCTGCTCGGAAATGTTAACCTTGGAATAGGCTCAGCAAACTTTTTTTTTTTTTCTTACTGTGATAGCTCAAACAGTAGCTCATTGGTACTTTTAAATGTTTTTAAGTGGTCAGAGAGAAAAAGAAGCCACTATAGTTGGAATTTCGATACATACAACTGCAGTGATTCACACTGTTGAAATTATTTATTTACACTTGTAAACTGTGTACTTTTACAAAGCTGACTGCAACTGAAATCGATGGAGGCGCTTTGGTGCATTTAAAAATTCTCTTATCCACTTCTGTAAGTCTCCTGGTTTTAAAAATGCGCCTTAAAAATCTGGGCTTTGCTTCCGTTTTAGACAAGTTACAAGTATGAATAGCGTGAGAGATAAGATAAATTCATGCAATAAAGTGAAGATGCTCATTGAACATTTGGAGGGGGAACGTACTGTGCCAATTTTAACCAGGCTGTTGTGGACCGGGGTTCTGAAGCCCCGGGCGCCCTTGCAGCTCTGCCCTACTTCTGCCCAAACCCACCGGAGGTACGCTAACTCAGGTGTGATTTGCCCAGGACAAAGTAACAACAGGGCAAACTTGTGTGACACTCACAAGATGATCCAAGGGCTGGAGCACATCTCCCATGAGGACAGGCTGAGAGAGTTGGGGGTGTTCAGCCTGGAGAAGAGAAGTCTTCAGGGAGATCTTATTGCAGCCTTCCAGTCCCTAAAGGGGCTCCAGGAGCGCTGGGGAGGGACTCCCTATCAGGGAGCGGAGCCATAGGATGAGGGGGAATGATTTTAAACTGAAAGAGGGAAGACTCAGACCAGATATTAGGAAGAAATTCTTTCCTGTGAGAGTGGTGAGCCCCTGGTGCAGGTTGCCCAGAGAAGCTGTGGCTGCCCCATCCCTGGAGGTGTTCAAGGCCAGGTTGGATGGGGCTTGGAGCAACCTGGGCTGGTGGGAGGTGTCCCTGCCCATGGCAGGGGGGTTGGAACTTGATGATCTTTAAGGTCCCTTCCAACCCAAACCATTCTACGGTTCTATGATTTTGTGACATGTCCCCCTCCCAGCCTCAAACTGCTGCCAGCTCAGGGTGTTCCTGAATTGGAGAGATATTGTGTATACTTTGAAACCCTCAGATTCATTTCCATGAACTCATCTCCGCTTGAATCCACCTAATGTTTCTGCATCCCCCACGTTTGTGGCATGGAGTGCAGCAAATGCACCCTCTATCAGCTGGAAGAAGAATTATCTTGTAACATTTGTTTTGGGGCTGGTTTCTTCAGGCTCCACGTGAGGCCCCCTAATCCCTGTATGGGGGGACACAGTGAGCCATCAATCTCAATCCACCCTCTCTCTTCCTCCCTCCTGTAGTTTTATAGATCTCCACGTCCTCCTCGTCTGTTTCTTTTCCAGAATGTCATAAAGGGAGTAATAGACAGTGTTACAAATGATCAGCATATTTACAAACAAGCTATTGTGTTTTTTTAAACCTAGATCAACTACAGCAACCCCCTATAGAGTAACATTTGTATAAACTGTTGATAAAAAAACTTTTATGCAAAGCATGGGAGGAGAAAAATCAGTGTATTTCCAGCTAATCAGATGAAAACAGTAACTATATTGTAATTATTGCAAGAAAGTTGTTCCGTCTGTACATAATGCAAAACTTTGCAGCATCAGTGCTATTTAAATCTGCAATTTGTCCTCGCTGCAGATATAAAATATAACCATGACACAAGAACAAATGAGAAATAATGCCTTGGGGGAGAATAAGTTTAGGCTGGAAATTAGAAGGATCCTAGCTGTAAAGGGAATGAAGTATTTGAACATCCTTCAGCTTGGAGTAGGAAGACTAAAAAAGCCTAGGTGGCTTTGTCTTGGCTGTCATTACCTTCAGCTGATTCAACACAAGAGAGCTACAGAAATTTGGGCTTTTGGATCAAAAGCTCGGAGTCAATGCGAGTTGTTTGTGAATCCAAATCAATATGTGGACTCGTAAAATCAGTTGAGGGAGGTCTCCAAGCAGGTACCTCAAATCGTGGTGTGACCCACAGCCACCATCAGCAGTCAGAGCCGCAGCGTGAACCGAGGGATGCGCTCCTAACAGGACCGCTCGCTCCCAGGGGAAGCTTATTTAAGGCTAAGTGGGGGCTTTTAGCCAACGTATGCACACTTGAGAAAGACCAAACTGACATTCCCCGGACCATATAAGCTGAGCTTTCCTTTCCAAGGCTGTCGGTGTTAGCTTTCGCTAGGATGACGCTTGGAGAGGAAAAAAAAAAGAGCTTTTGCTTTTTGACCTTCACAGTAGGAGGCAGAACGCTATGTCCAAAAAATAACATGCAATACCTTTAAAGATGGTTTTTGTGGTTTGGACTTCCCCCCAGCCTTGTTGGTGTTTTTGTTTGTTTGTTTGTTTTGGGGTTGTTTTTTTTTTTTAGTTTTGGGGTTTTTTTGAAGTCTGGAGTAGTTCCAGGTTACATGAAAGCCATCTCCAGCTGAGGTACAGAGGGTTCAAAGAGCCACTGTGACGCAGCAGAGAGCAGTGCTGTTGTGTGTTTCTTTGTCCTTGCCCCTCTGATTGCAATGGCAAAAGGGCCCCTGAAAACGCCTCTGCGAGCCCATGCAGCGTGGAGCCAGCCAGCAGGACGCACGATGCTTCACGCCAAAGCAGAGCCACGTGCATTAAGCAACAATCAAAACAGTCAGTGTTTGCTGTGGCAAACTCGGGGCAGAGGGCTCGGGGGCGCGGGAGGGCGAGCGCAGTGTGGGAACTTTTTCCACCGCTGCTTTTGATTTAAACAGTTTAGCAATTAACATTATTGCTAATCACTGCTCTCACAGTACTTTACTGGCAGAAGAAAAAGAGATTCCCTATTTGGCAAAGATTACAGCACAAGGCAGGAAGAAATCCAAATGAAAGGTGGGGGTGAAGAAGGTGCGGGCATGGGCACGTGAACCTGCGCCGCCTGCTTCAGAAACAAAATGTATTAATCAGTGGCTGTTCTGAGACGAGGAGTGATGTGGAGGAAGACTCATCCCCTTGACAAAGAGGGTAAAAGGTACTCACCAGCTATAGGGAACTGCGTTTTAATTTAACACCTTTATCAAGGACAGGCTTTTAAGAGGGATCAATTGAAAACATCGACTGCAAACACAGAAGACCACAGCAAGTAAACAATTCCACTCACAGTGTTTGGCTGCACTGTGCCCACTGGCTTCAGGTTTTTGGATGCAGTTCTTCACTGACAGAATGGCAGATCAGGCTGGTGTATCATGCACACTGACTATAAAAACACAGAGGATCTTTAGTGTTGCTGCGCAATATTCCAACGTTGCAACTGACAACTTTATGCCCCCCATACCCTCAGTTTGTTTTGCTGTCCACTTAACCAGACCACCAGCTTTTGCAGCTTCACTTACATGCAGTCAGCAACATGTTGCAGTCATTTCCCTCTGTGTACTGGCAAAAAAAACCCCAACAAAACCCACAGGCCAAAAAAATAGAAAACAAACAAAAAAAAATCCCCAAGCCCCAAAACACCTGTCCCCCCTCAAACCCATCATTAATTCTTTATTCTCAAGACAAGGCTCTCATACCACAGAGCTGCTTCCCATCTGGAAAGCAGCAGTGTTCCTGCCTGACATTTTGTTTTGTCCAGTGACGGTTTTATTACAGGAAGGAAAGGAATATATTTGCAGCCCTTGTCATTCCACTTGTAGGAGAGTGAAAAAGCATAAACGCTGCATCAGAACTGACTCAGATGCAGACCAAACCATCCCTCTTTCCTCTCCTGCAGCCTCCCCTCTCCTACAACTTATCCTCTTATTTATCTTATCTGCTCCTGTTTCACACTGAAACAGTCATCTGGGAAGACCTTTAACCATCTTCAGCTGGACTCCACTGTCCGGGCCACTACCGACAAAGTTCTCCTCTTTAGATCTGACTTCTAAAAGCGAGAAAAAGTTTGTAGCACAGGATTTTGGAAACTGTTCAATCTCTCTCTTTCTAGAAATATAGAAAAGAAATCCATATGCTGAACATCTGCATGGATTTATTAAGTAACTAGTCACTTAGGAATCTTATGAGATAGGTATATATGTATGGTTTCAGGTAGGTAGAGCAAAGTAGAGTGCGTTCCTCCAGTAGACCCAAGAATACCGAGTGTCCTGCACTGTACCAAGCTGAAGGAGTAAAATAAATTAAAAAAAAAAAAATCCCAAGCAAAGTTCTCTGCAAAGCTGTAACAGCCCCTTCCCTTAACTATCCGAGTCGGCAGTTTCCACATGCACGTGTAATCTCTGCGTGACTATAGCAACCCCTGGGCAGCAGCTCCACACGGCACTGCTGCGTCTGAGAGCGTCCCGGGACCTGCTGCGGAGGGGAGCTGTGCCCCAGCAGTGCCACGGCACGGCCATCCCCTGGCAGCAGAACCAGACCCAGAGGTTCCCAAAAGGAACCTCCCAAAGAGGTCTGCAAAAGCGAAGAGAAAGAATTCAAGCTGCAGGACTTGAACTGGCTCAGAACTTTTTTACCGGGGCTAAAAGAAATTGGCTACCTTGCTTTTTATAACCGTTATTCTTTACATTGCCAACTTACCCTGAAACTCCCTTACAAAACACAAGGTAGTACCGCCTTCGGTATGACTGAGCAGAGACATGGGCAGTGACATTTAGCTTTCCTACCCCCACACACCTTTTAGCTCCTACTGGAACTTACAGTGCCACAATAGCTATCAGCCTGTGCGGGTGCTCAGCCATGGAGAAAACAAAGCCAGGCCTTGAAGGAGGGTTTCACATGACTGAAGAAATAAAGCCTCTCCTTCCCCGCTCGGTGCAAATAATGCTAGGTTCAATGGGGACCCCTTGGGAGGGGAATCAATCCCACCCACAATAAATAAAGTGGTGCCATTTGTATGTTAAAAGAAGAGCATCGCAAGCCAGTTACAGTAATGACCCGTAAAACCGAAATCACAGGAACAGGGCTGTACCAGCTCTGTGATTTATACCTCTCTAGATTGGTAAATAATGGGGACTCTTGCTGGTTTTTTCTTTCTTGTGCAAGAGCTCCCATTATCCGAGCCAGAATTGAAAATGCAAAGTGAAACAGATGTTTGTCAGAGCGCTGGTACTATAACTCTCTGCACCTTAAAGAAAAAGGTATTATTTTGCATTTAAGAAGTTGTCTATGCAATGTGATTGCTACTAAAAAAGGGATCCTGTTAAAAGGTCACCAACCTTCTCCGGTATGAAGACACGGCAGTGTCACCCTGCCCTCGGTTCAGTGCCAGAAACGTGTTAACAGCCGTGGCATATTTCAGCTGAAATGCCATTTTCTCAGCTGGAGCTCGGGGGCCAGCTACAGCTCATCCCTGCTTTCCACCGGGGCTTTGTGGAGATCCTCATCCCGGGGGACTGTTCACTCTGTGTATGGGAAGGGGACAGATTCCCAGGGATCGGGGTGTTTCTCTACCTGGCATTTGAACCTCCACAGATCTGCATACCTGCTCCCGTAATGTTGCCCCACACAGAGTCGTCCTGGAAAGCAGTGGTAAAGTAGGACCAGGAGACACCACACAAGATGCCTGCTGGGTGCAGCGAGAAGCTGCTCTGCAGAAGAGGCTGAGATGGAGGCACGGGGCCACACGAGCAGGGAGAGACGAACAGGTCCAGCCGACAGCCCAGGAGAGTCCACAGGAGGTGAGGAAGGGTCGAGGCTGGTCAGGAGCAGTAAGGAGCCAGGTCAGGCTCAGCACACACACAGCGCTGCTCAGGGAAGGAGAGGAGTTGAAGGTCTGAGCTTAAATGCAGTCCCAGGCCAAGGGCTGGAGACCCAGGTGAGGCTTGTAGGACAATTAAAGCCTGTTGGTGCATACAGGGCCCTAACGATAGCAACTCTACATCAGTTGCATCGCTCTACTATCACTATCCTAGTGCTACAGGAGTATTTTGTTTCTGCATCTCTCTGGAGGCTGAAAATTTTCCTCTGGACTGTGTGAAGGAATCTCTGGGCCCCTGAGACATACATTTCTCCAACAGGATTTTCTCTGCCCATTTTAGGTATAGAGACTATGCTGGTGCGTGCACACCATCGCCTTGCTTTTGGCTCACCAGGGTCAGCCCAACCTCCTGGCTCAGAGTGACACGGGATCCTGCTACAAGACTGCTTGTTCCAAGCCAACCCACTTGGGCTTCATTCCTCACACCTTTTCCGCTCCTGGAAGACCTTCCTGTAGCCTAGAACCAAACCATGAGCTATAAACTACAGGTGCACACCAAACCCGTCACTGCTTCTTTGAAGGATGGACTATTTCTGTGTATTGACCTCAATTTTTACCATGCTGTGCAGCACACAGCAAAGATAGCTGCAGAGAGATGATGGAGGCAAGGTTAAAAAGCTGACCCAGAAGTACCTCATCCCACCTCCAGAAAGGGATATTTGTACCCTGTTCTCCAATTTGTACCTGGTGTGAAAGTCCCTTTCTCTGGAAAGAGATCTCCCTTCTCAGACAGGCACTGTGTGCCACCAGTGCTGATCAAGTGGTATAAAGCAGAAGGGGTTATCCTTACCCAGAGAGGTGCGGGAGTCTCTCACTCTGGAGACCTTCCAAACCTGCCTGGATGCCGTCCTGTGCAATTGCTGCAGGTGCCCCTGCTCTGGCAGAGGGGTTGGACAGAGTGAGCTCCAGAGGTCCCTTCAGACCCTGACCAGTCTGTGATTCTGTGATCTTTAGGGTCATCTGTGATGTATGGTGATGTTAAGGTATACATGGCTTTTTGACACTCATTGGTGATGGAAGCGAAGACTCCAACTGATGCTGGATGTCATACAAAGCCAGGAAGGAATATTTTTAACACCAGTTGTGGGGTGGAAGAGCGTCTGCTGCAGGCTTACTGCCACTTGGGTTTGGGGGTTGTCTCCAAAATGGCGTGACTTGACTTAACCAAGTGAGTACAATGCACCCATGAAGTACAGAGTCTGATTCAGCAGCTGTAGTCCTTGTGGAGATAAAATAAACATCACAAAATTGGGTTTTTTTAAGACTTTTTGTAAGTAACCAAAGAACACACGAAATCATAAAACTGAGACAACGAAATGCCCAAGAGACATTTTCATGTTTACCTTGTGTGCATTAAACTATAAAATAAGGCTTTATGAAATAGGCTGTATTTCTCCTCCAGACATTCCTGATGTGTAATAGGGCTCATTTGAATTGGAAAAAAGAAAAGTCTTGGAATCACTCGAGACATAATCTTGGGGAATTTCCAGTAAATTCAATTTATTTTGGACTTTGCGTGTGGGCATGACTGAGCCTTGGAAGGTTCGGGAGAATTTTTTGGAACCTCTGTGTTAGATTTTTATCTCTGTTACACAAGTGGGAGGCTGAAACGGTTGTATTTATAGCATGAGATTCACTTCAGCTTTACATCTGGATGCATTAATCGAGATCACACCCTGGCTCCATCCCTAAATGTTTTCCTGTTTTTTTGATTGTAGATGAGAGGGAAAGAGAGCATTACAGCTCTTCATGTCTATTGTACCCAAGTGATATTTATGTTCCAAAAAAAAAGGAAAAATCAGCAAAATATTTTCTCTTCTTTTAACTTTCTTAAGTTTCTCATTTATACCACTTAAGGTCTTGGATCATATGATGAAAGAAAGGAGACCGCCTTCCAGTGTCCACAAAAAACTTTGCCGTGGAGATGGTCGCATTTTCTACTTAATTTCTACCCGAGAAGTATGTTTGCTCAGCTTTGTGGCAGTGCCATCTCTCTGTCACATGACAGGGCTTTTTCTTTTATATACTTAAATATATAGAGATAGGCAAAGCACGTGTGTGCCTCCTGCATCGCAGGAGCTCAGGGCCTGAGGGAGCCTCAGGAGAGCACCTCGTTTATTTTCTTGCCCCAGGCCTGGATGAGTCCTCCCTGCATCATCCTTGACAGATGTCAGCCACACACGTCTTCAGTCAGACCACAGGGAACGGCATCGAAATTCGTTGAAGCACACCAGGACTGAACAACTGTGACTATTGATTTGAAAATATAATCGTTAGTTGGGATTGTTTCATCGGAGATAGTCTCTTTTAAAAGTGCTGTGAGCGGGACACCAAATTATTGCTAGCTCAGCCCAAGTGAGCAGCAGTGGGTAAAGCCTGGGAGTGTTATTGTATTCGGATTTGCACAGAGAAGAAGCTGGACAGGAGAGGTAGGAAATGGCTACTTTTTTTTTTAATTTTTTTTTTAACCCCTTGACTCGGCTAAAGAAGTTCTGCCTCCCCTTTGGATAGACAAAGAATCTCATTCCCGGAGTTTGAAGTCTCTCAACAAGCAGATTGATCACCACAGAGTGAAAGACAAGCTGATCAAATCACCTATTAGTGAACTCAAGCTCACTTTCCTTTGCTGGATGTCGTTTACAATTGGTTTTGATCACTTGACTTTTACTTTGACGACAAGTTTGGGTGGGCTGCTCCCCTTGCAACGGATAGCCCGAAAAGCTCTCCGCTCCCTCAGGGACAACAGGTACCTTTAAACTCTCCACTGATGCCTTTGCACAAATATAATTGCTTTTCCTGCAGGCAGGCTGCTAGAGAGCTGGGGCTGACTGTCAGGTGTCTGAAGATCTGAATATATTGCCACCGTTAAGAACCGATGTGATTATGCAAAATTAAGCTCTGTGCACGTCTGGGAGTGCACGCGGGTGCGTAGATGAACCGAAGGCAGTAGCTCACCCAGAAACGTGACTGCTTTTTCTAAGATAGTGAAAAATTTCTGCCGTCAAATAAATGCTCACAGAGTGCTAATGGAAAGCGGAATCGGAGCAGAAATTAAGGTTCCACCAGATTGCACAGGCTGGATCCTTAGTTGGTATAAATCGGCGCCTACAGTGGATCTGACTGTTGGTCTACTCCAGGCTAGTCTCATCCGTCCTGCGCTTGTTCTTTCCACATGCCCACCAGCACGGAGGCTGGATGACTGTCTGCACAATCAGGATCCATCCTATTACTGTGCTGCCTGCAGACATGGCTCCAAAAATAAAATACTTTGTACGTCTCCGAGCAGCCTGGAGTCAACGCAAGCGCAGGCTCCTTCCCGGGCCACGCTCGCTCTCGCGAACAAAGCATAGCTGGGGCAGGTCTTAAAGAGTAGGTTTTGTCTCCTTCCCGGCTTTCTTCCTCCTCCAAACACCCTCCCCAGCTCCTCCTCCAAATACGGCTTGGTGGGACTAAGACAACACTGACGGCTCAGGAAGAGTGCGGAGTGGAAAAGTCAGGGCTGATTTAAGAAGAGACGGTGAGAGGCAGAGCAAGGCGTGAGGAAGAGGTGAGTCCAGAGAGACCGCAGATAAAACAGACTCCTCTCAGCAGCAGTGCTTTGAAAAAAAAGTGACTTTCCAAAATCTCCCCGTTGCTGAGACACGAGTATTTCATGCTGGGGGATGTGGCAGCCCGTAAGAAGGAGAGGGAAGGGGAACGCGCCAGGAGCTGCGCGGTGAGGAGCAGTGGCAGCCCAACAGCTGTAAAGGGAGTGAAGACACCAGCGGGAGGAGAGGAGCCGGGCTGTGATGCACTGGGATGCTTCGGTATTTCACCGAGCGCTTGCTCGGCCGTGAACCACCCGCTGCTGCCGGCAAGGGCACACGGGAGGAGGAGGGAAGCAAGAGGAGAAGTGGGGCAGCCTCGGAGGTCCATGTCAGCTCCACTCGGTGGGGCATGCATGGGAGGACGTGGGCATCACTGCACACATCTGCGGAGATTCGTTTTGCTGTTTGAAGTGGGATGTTTTGTAGAAGCAGAGAAAGGGAAAGGTGGAAATAACATGTCAGGGATGTCTGGAGCTGTGGAAGGACCCATCTTGCCAGCAGCAAACAGCGAGAGGGAGCAGTAACTATGCACAGCGCCCTTCAGCATGGAGCGATGCTTGCCAGGAGACCTGACCTCTGCATGGAGAGAGCTGGTGGCACACAAGCCCGCTTCAGAAAGCGTGTCCAGTTTTCTGTCTGCAGCAGCCAGTGAAAGATGTTCCCCCTGGCACAAATCCATAGGCCACCACGGCTATAGCTGCAGCGTGCGTGCAGGGTAGGCAGCACCTCCCTCTGAGCGGGGAGGACACTGTTACAGGCGCTTACTGAACCGGGAGCTTACAAGACAAAACCAAAAGGGGACAGTGGTGGATTGCAGAGTCCAGCTCAAGGCTCCTACATTCACACTGGTGAGAGACTCTCCCTGGGCCCACCCCATCGCAGCCCCAGTAACAGAGAAGGGGGACTGAATTATGGGGCCGTAGCACCTTCCCCCAAGGCTGCTGCTACCCCATGTCTCCTGTGCTCCAGCTCAGAAGATACTGGAACAAACCCTATCTCTTCCCACCAAATAGGGGTCAAAAATTAATTTTCACTACCTGGTGACTGATTGAGAAGCATATCTTTTTCAGAAAGCTTTCCAGAATCAATAAAGACGAGACATTCAGTGAAGGGATTGGAGATCACGGAATCACAGAATTTTCAGAGTTGGAAAGGACCTCTAGAGATCATCCAGTCCCACTCCCCTGCCAAAGCAGGATTGCCCAGAGCACAGCACTCAGGACTGCATCCAGGCGGGGCTTGAAAATCTCCAGAGAAGGGGACTCCCCCACCTCCCTGGGCAGCCTGTGCCACTGCTCTGCCACCCCAACCATAAAGAAGTTTTTCCGTGTATTTGAACAGAACTTCCTATGTTCCAACTTGTGCCCATTGCCCCTCGTCCTGTCACTGGGAACCACTGAAAAGAGTCTGGCTCCATCCTCCTCCAACCCACCCTTTAGATACTTGTACGCAGTAATAAGGTCTCCCCTCAGCCTTCTCTTCTCCAGATGAAGTCCCAGCTTCTCAAGAGCTAACAGCATCTTTACGCAGTGCTCAGGAGGGCCAGGATTTCATGCTGCATTTCCAGGGTGTGAAATACTGATCCAAACACAGTAGCATAAGACCAACAGCAGCCAGAAAATGGATCCTGATAGATACTGACCATAAACAAAAGTGAAATAAATACTTCTTTTCCTTTAGGCAGGCAGACAATCCATAAGCAGTCAGCCAGCTGAGACTCCACTCGGCTCACAAATGTCAATGAGCATACCATGCCCAGCCGCTTGCTCTTCGGGCTGATTTTCCCCCGCTCTCTGACTTGCCACGGGACTCCCCAGTCCTGCTACGCTTGCACTGCACTCCAGGGCAGTCACCCAGACGGGACTCTTCCTCCAGCCCCCTTGGCAGGATGTGGATTAAATAAACTTTAAATTCTCATCTGTCCAGGAGTTTCAACTTTCTCTTGTGTGCGCAGCTCTGGAAAGAAACCCCGAACTGCCCAGATGCCTGCAGGAAGGGGCCAAACCTGGGAGAGGCAGGACTGCATCTCCATCATGCAAAAACACTTCTGCGCTAGTCTGGGACCCCTCTCCGAGCTATCCAAGCTTCCTTCCTTCCTGGCCAGTCTGTGCTCTACCTCTGTCACACCCTTTTTGCTATTTAGCGCAGTGCAGATGTATCCCCAGAGCTTTTAAAAGCAAAACTAAATACCCGTCAATCGTTTTGTCCTCCCTTGCAAATCCAGAATACCACAGGTTATCATAAAAGTCCATCCAGATTTAAATATTGTTTTCACACCGTGCTCTCTCTGAAAAGATCTCTAAGTGCTGCTGTAAAAGTGTGAATCGATGGAGTCTCACAGCATCATTTCAGGCAGGTATCATTAACCCTCCCACTTCACAGCGCTCCTTTAAGGCACAGGGTGATTACCTGACACACCCAAGGACAGAACAAGTTGGTATCTGAGGCAAAACAGCCCAGAAATCTCAGTGCCAGACTCCAGAAGAGATTTGATGGGGTGTGCATTAACGCAAAATTAATGGATATCCATCACTGTGCAGCGGCATTTACTAACAGTGCTATGTAAGCTACTAAATAATACAATAAACAACAATAAAACAGACTTGATTTTGATGGCCAAATGCCCTTCTAGTGTCAGCAGCTTCTGTCAGTAGAGGATTTGGCTCTCCAATTCCAAATAAGCACAATTAAAGGAGATGTATACAGAACTGACAGCTCAGCTTCTGAGATTGGACTGTTCTCATTTAGATACAGGTCGAGGCTCAATCATTTTAGTTATTAGGGATTCCTTGTCTTGTGGTACTTTTGGGATGAAAGGGAATGCAAAGGGAAGAAGATAGGCAATAACAGAAAATGCCAATGGGTAAAAAGAAAAAAATTAAGATCCTGGGGTTTTTATCTATGCTGAATTCTTCCTTGGCACCGAGCTCTAAGCTCACTCGTATTCCCCACAGTCCATACCCCAAGCCAGCATCACCATGCTCTTTCCACAGGTCTAGTCATGATCTCATCCGAAAGAGAAACCATTAACTTCTCATTTCCCCCTGCTCGAGCACCAGCAAAGGGCCCTAAATGCCGGGGAATGCTCTTTGCTCTAGCTGTGCGTTTGGCTTCCGCCGGCTCCCAGCGCCTGCGCTCCCTGCCCCAGCGGCCGTCCCCCGCTCCGACACGTGAGCATCTTCGGGGCACACGAAACGAGAAGACAACATTTTCAGCAACAAAGACATCGCAAATATTCATTTTTGGTGCACCGCATTTTTCTGGAGGCACAAGGGGACATATTTGGTGTAGTTTCAAGACAGAGGAAAATCCCCGACAGAGGTTTCAAATCCCAGCCCTAAATCAAGGGGCGGCTTCTAAAAGGAGAGATTGCTAGATATTTTTTTTTTTCTGTCAGGATGAGTAAAACAACATATTTCTCTTTATCTTCTTTCTTGGAAACTTAAAAACAGTTTTGCTTGAACTTTTTCCTGACCGTGTCAGCTGGGGGCAGGCACCCGCTGCAGAAAATTTCAGCCAAAATACTTAGAGGCTGGCGGAATCACAGGGAGTTTGCAGTGAGACGCGTTCGGGGCTCAGCGAGCGGCAGCAGCAGCCCTGCACGAAGAGGGGCTGAAGAGTGGATGGAGACTGAAAGATAGAAGTAAAATTAAAGACTGATTTTGCCAGTAATTTTAAGGGGTCAGAAAAGATTCACCTAAAAGGAAGGACGTGACAGGCCAGTGCGGTAAACAAATTAATTCAATATCCAGCTATTACATTTTAAAAAAAACAACAAACAAAATACAGATTAAGTAACCTTCAGCTGAGCCAGTTCCCTGGCTCTTTGTATTTGACTTGCCAATAAATAACAAAATCTATCAGCAAAGCTTGTTCACACATTTCTCCTTCAGGTACCAATTTCAGCCCAAAGATCAACTCCTGACGCTTAATTAGGTGAATTGAGGAAAGAGATGTTTCCACTGATTGGAAAGTCCCGGGAAGGGAAAACCGATACCATTATTCTTCTGCGGAGATGGAAGGAGCCTTGTGAGACGTGGTGGGTCTGGGATGCAGATGCTGGTGCAGCACCCAGGGGGGTCCCAGCACCCTTCCGCGCTCGCCGTATGGAAACAGGCAGCTGCGCCGCGACGCGCCCAGCGCTGTTGGACTTCACCCGCTACCAAGGGAAAGCTGGAGGTCAAAACATTTTTCAGCAAACAGCTGCGAAAGTAAATGATACGATAAGGATTCTTAAATTGGAAACATCAGCCCCTGAGGCCGGATTTGGCTCTCCTTTATCACGGTGCAAGGTGGTAAATAGTCTGCGGGTAAGAGACATCAGCCAGCTTTTCCCTGACTGCTCCCCACTTAAATACCGATGTCTGGTAATCAGGGCTGAGTCTGCAGATGTATCTGCGCAAATAGGCCCCACGGCGCAGGTTTTCCAAGGCATTTAAACCATTAATTCCCTTTTAAATCAATGGGACTCGGGCGCCAAAACGTTTTGAAAGGTCTGAGCATTGGCCTGTAGTACTTAGGGAAATCAGAGCGAATCAAAGCAAGCCGAGCCAGCACTGGAAGAGGTCTGGGAAGACGGAGCAAGAACCACGCTGTATTTATGCTCCTAGCAGCTATTGAGTCCACGCGGGCTTGGTGGGACCTGAAAAGAAGCGGTTAAGCAGATGCAGCCCAGGCGTTTCGTTACGAGCGCGCAGTCAGCTCACGTCCTTCCAGCCCGGCGAACGCCGGCAGCAACACCACAATTACCGCAGTCCTTACACATCCCCGCAGACCGCCTCGGGATCCGGAGGGAGAGACAGAGCTCTGCGTAAATGACAAAGTATCGTTGTCCCCGGGGTGTGGATGGAGACAGTTAGAGACTGTTAGGGGCCCGGGACGGCATCGCCGCAAGCAGCGGCAGCAGGAATAGAAACCGGTTTTGGTGCCGCCCAGCGCAGCGGCTGTGTGCACAAGCTCAGAAACCAAATGCTGTTTCTGAATATCCTGATGTTTGGGGATTTCATGCCAACCAGTGTCTATGAATATCTTTTTATTTCAGTGAATAAAGTCTCTTTTCTCATTCTAGTGAAGAGTTCCAGTGGTGATTATCATGCGTTTGTATTATTTATAGAAAACTAGTGAATATGGAGAAAACAGCAAGGTTACTGTGTTCCAAATTCCAGTTTCCTACAAATATAGAAACTATAATTATCCTGGGTCTGATTCAGAATAAATAAGAATTATCAGATCTCAGTTAAAAATTTAAAAATTAACTTCAGCTTGAGTCTACATCAGTACACACCCAGTTTCATATCTATATCTCTTTCCCTATGAGCGATAACTCTGTACTTCCCAGAGTAGGAGCATGGATTTTCCAGCGCTTGGGTGAGAGGAACCTCAGAAAAACTTCCTGGATCAGGAAGAAATGTGTCTGTGTCAGCAGACAGAGCTTCTCTTTGCGATCAGGCAGAGAGAATCTTCCCTGAAATTTGGAGAATCCAGGATTCACACCTTAGCTCAAAGGAATTTCCCCAGGACCATCAGCAGTTAGCAGAGTCCCTTGACAAACATCAAATATACGATCCAGTTTGCTGACGTGACCTTATTCGATGAATATTTTGTATCCCAGCATTATTTGCACCTCTCTTCTGAGCTGACCTTAGTAAATCGCACATCCCATGTTTAAGCCTACAGCTTATCGACCATAAATGCAATCAAAGCCAAGCTCCATCCCTGCACACGCAGCGGTCTGGTCTGTTGTCACGGTCATTTTAAAATGCAAATTAAGCTCGGTACTGTACATATTTTTCACGCACAATTATACAACTATCTTGTCAAAAAGTCTGGCCCAGCAGTTCTGCCAGCAAAGTAGTTGATGGTGGTTAGATCTGTGGGTAAAAGACAAAGCTAAAAGGTGGCTTGAAATCAGGGAGAAAAGTAACATAAGATGCTGCAGACAAGAGCGTCCGCTGAAGTCCTAAGCTCCAACTCTGCCTAGAAATGCCAAACTGACTTAAATTGGAGGATCACATCGTAATCCCATATAATTAATGTTTGTCATCTTGCTGTAAACTGCCAGAATATCATTAGTTCATCTTTTGTATTTCCAGGAGAAACTCATTACTCAGTGAGTGAAACGTTAGGAAATTATTTACAATTATGCTGCCGAGAGCAGTAGGCTAATTCCATCTACTAATTAGCACCACTTACATAAGTATAGGTAGAGTGCTATAAATAATAGCGGTAATGTGTGCCATGCTGGCACCAGCTCTCTGGGTCCTCTGTGCAGCGCTGGCAGCTACCCCCTCTGGTGGCCTTTTAATGGGATTTTACTCAAACCACAAGAAAGGCTCCTAAAAATTAGTCTTTGCCTAGGGTGGAGAGAGATGGAGGGACTTGCAGAGCAGGTATTTCTAACCTCCTTTCCGCAGTGGGCAACCTTTACTTAACCACCAGTTGATGTTTTCCAGCCTGTTCTGATGCTGCTGGGAGAAAATGACTTCTGTATGGGCCTTTAGGGGAAGGAGCGCTGACAGAGGGGAAAAAAACCCTTTGCTTTAATCTGGAAGGTGTTGTGGAGGTTCTAGGCAGGAGCCACTGAAGTGAGAAGATGGTAGGGATTTTGTGCCGCCGATGGCTCCAGTCTCCTTAACTCAACCCCTGAACCAGGACTGAGTGTTGCACATCTTCTTTCTATTGGACTGTTTGCAGTTCTCAGCAGCAGCAGCAGTTGCATTTCACATTCAATAGAGATTAGACTTTGGAAAAAAAAAAAATCACCAAGAAAAAAACCTCTTTCTCCCTTCCAGCCGGACCAACTAACCAAAAGGCAAGGGAGATTTGTCTTGTTTGCACAGCACATGGCTCTATGCAGCCCACCCATGCAAACTGATATCATCTGTGTTATCTTTTTTTTAATCTGACCTCCAGAAACCTACAGTGACGCTATGCTGCCTATTTGCTTTCATTCCTCTCCTCCCTCCATGAATTTCCCTCCTCTCTATACTTTAACCTTGATTTAGCAGGGACCCACCTTAATGCACACCCCAGTCTGTTCCTTGGTGACGTGCAGATTGACTAGAGATGTGCATTTATGTGTTAATTAATAAAAGCCTGACTGGTGCTATTTTAAATAAGGAGATGGAAGTACCTTTCTCAGGAAAGCGTTCCAGGCTGTGGACCTTCCATGGAGAAAAGCAGGTCTGAGAGAGGCTCCCTCCGATCCCAGGTGGACCTTCCTGTGGTGCTGTATAGAGCCAGGCACCTTCCCAGGATGCTGGGTCCCTCTCGAAGGCCCCGATGCCTGGAAATGAAGAACGCAAAGCCCACATCCTTCCTTGGATCTAGGCTGACAAATCGGCACCTGATTGGGGAAAAAAAGAAAAAGAAAAGATTAGCGCACACTTGAAATGTAAACTTTTAGTCTAAGCCAGCATTTCTCTCATGCGTGGTCTCTTTTTTCAATGACTGTAGGGCCATCTGGGATGTTAGAGAGGGAAGATGAACGGTGTTGGAACGCCAAGGCACACACTAAAAACAAGAAGTCCAGAGAGCATTTTTCCTTAAGGCATTGAAATACGCGGAAATGAACAGCTGCCATCCTAAACCACTCTAAATATTAGTGACATAATAAAACACTTATTTTCATTGTTTCATATGGTTTTCAGTTTGCACACTTAGCAACAGCCAGAATTTCCTGACTAAGAGCGTGGAATTGGCCAACAGATTCAGCCAAACAGTCTCAGATGTTGGAGTCCTTATTACAATGTTCCCAGCACCAACTGCCTGGAACCGTTTAATAAGATGGAATTGCAGTTTGAATGACACATATAATCAAAATTTTCATTTGTTTTCAGAAAGAAAATCCATCTAATCTCCAGCAGAAGAGAATGGAAGTGGTTTTGAGGCAGGCGGTCCGTGCTCCAGTATCAATTTAGATGCAATTCACAATATAGGATTTGCCTTAATGGATCATCGGGTCTTAATATAGAGGGAAAATGAAGGTATAAGAAGGGTTATTGAATGAGAAGGAAAGGCTATATTAAAAGACAACAAAAAATAAGAGAGGGAAAATAAAAGATATATTTCTGTGACTGCAACTAGAAACAATTACTACATATGGTGGGATTTTTCAAAACCCTTTGGTCACTTGCTATATCCAGACCATTTTCCTGCTGTGGCAGGAATGTTCCCTATAGTCCATGATCCAATTTGCCAGGCAGTTTTTCAATGACCCATGCAAGACATCAAAATACTCCCTACATGGTTATTACATCACTCCAGTCTCCAAAATGAGATCATATAATTTTCATTACAGGGAAAAGCCTCCATCCAAAGTGGCTTGCTTGGAGAAGCAGCCAAAAGGAATAGTTTATTGCTTTTGCTGCTATTTTAAAACATATAACATTGATTGTTTCCAGCTCGGTGCTTTCTCTTTTCCTCCTCATTGTCATTCTCCAAGGAAAGCTGTTTTCTCCCAGTGCTCAAATCCCAACGTTTTTTGTTATTTGCTGTCTGCTCACTCTCTCATGTAATATCAACTTTTAATCAAATATATTCTTCGGGAAAAACATACCAACAAAATATATGCTTCTCCCTCCCCACACGTCTATCTGGTTCACATTCCTGTTAAACTGGTGGGTTGTCCATGACAAACGTGGAACCTGCAGAAGTCCTCAGGAGAGCACAGGCCGGCACTTCAAACCCCTGGTTCCCCACCGCAATGCCTCATGGCTTGGTCCCTCAGCCTTGACCGTCCAAGGTTTGGTGTTGTGAGACATNCATGACAAACGTGGAACCTGCAGAAGTCCTCAGGAGAGCACAGGCCGGCACTTCAAACCCCTGGTTCCCCACCACAATGCCTCATGGCTTGGTCCCTCAGCCCCGTCCAAGGTTTGGTGTTGTGAGACACGAGCAGCTCTGCTGGCACGGGGGCACGAGGTGAGCTCCTGCCCCAGCTGAGGGGCACCAAGCTGGCAGGGTCTGAACCAGCTCCTACCAGGTTCCTACCAGCTCCTACCAACTCCTACCAATCCGAAAAGCAGCAGCAATATCCCCGGGACCGATCTCTCCCAAAAGCCATTCCTAAAGCTTTCCAGCCCCTCAGCTCTGCTAGGTATGCGACACGTGCCTTGTGGCGTAAGAAATTTTGGGATATGGTTTACAGGGCCCTGTGTTTACCCTTGCACTCACTGGTGTTGCTACTCCTGCCTCTCTTTCTCGCGGTGGCATCCAACTCCTGGTCAGACTCCTCCTTTCCAGATGCTCTACTGCTCCTTGTTGGAAAGGTGCCCAGAATCCCCAGATTCTTCCTAATAATCTTCTTCCCTCTGGGGCATTTTCCTGATTTGGTACAGATTAATAAAACCACATTTCTTCATAGCTCGCATTTCTTCACTCTTCCCCAGCCCATATGTCCCACCATCCATAAGTCTGCATAGCCATCGGGCCCTTCTACGTCTGCTGTGGGAATCACGTTGTTAAAGGCGACAATAACAAAGCAGAAGCTGCATCTGCACCCTAAAATGTGCAGTATGCACCCTATGTGTGCAGTAAATAAAAGCACCACCTGGGTCAGGACCGGACCCCGCATCCCTCAGTCTGCATCCCAGCACAGGCTGCGTGTCAGCCCAGCACTTACCGACTGGGACGGTAAAGTCTTTTGCTGAGAGCCTCCGGGAGAAGCAGATGGCCAACGGGAACAGCTCTGCCTGCAACGAGTTGTACTAACACTCTGTCTCCATAAGTCAAAGGCAGAAATGGCTCTGATTTGATCCTGCTCACAGCATTCCCTCCGGGTCAAAGGATATCAGGGTTTGCTTTGTTGAGCATGAGGGAAGAGAGCCTGGACCTTGAAAGCTACCTTTATATAGGCGTATAAAACCAGAAATTCACAGATGTAGACACATGCACATTCAGTTGTTTTCCTTGCAAACCTTAAAGTCATCACAACAGTTTTTATATGTCAAATTCAAAGGGCAAAAGTTTGCTGTTGTTTTAAAGTTTGCTGTTGTTTTATTTTTACTCCCTCTTATTTGATTTTGTATTTCCAGCGTGTTACGAATCACAGGCTTACACCAGGATGTAAGCCATAAAAGCACTGCCTCATTACACACACAAATGTTTGGGATTAAAATTATAGGATAGTGGCATATATAAGAGGCAGATTATAATTAGCACCTAGACTCTCGGGTGATGAATCACGCCAGAGCGGTACATGCCATCAGCCTCGCACTCCGTTGCAGGTCAGAAGTTAATGATCCAAGTAATGCCGTTCAGCTCAAGCGCCGCAGGGCCGGATGCCCGCGCCCACGTCTCAGAGCTAACGGGTGACATCGCTTCTTGCGCTTTCCCCGAAACGGAAGGTAGGACTTTGTGACGGGTGCTAGACAGACCACTCCAGAGCACGGAGACTACATGGCTTATCTCTGGCTGCGGCATGTCAGGAGGGATGAAGTAGAGAGAAAGCAGGTAGAAAGCTGGAAAAGAATGAGCCGATAGCTACGAGACTTGGAAATTTTTCAACTGAAGAGGTTTTTGCAGGAAAATACCCATCTCTTGAAATGGAAAGTTTCTACAGGGGAATACAAGCCTCCAGAGAACTTTTTTGCTGGGATGGAAGGACAAGAGATGGGAGGGCAGGCAGGGAGACTGCCCAGCCTCCCTGGGCATCTACACGGGCTAGAACCGTGGCTGACCATCTCCACAAAGCTGAGCAGGTTCTCTGAGGCCCCAGTCCACGCTGATTTAAAAAGACAAAATTAGCAGCTTGCACAACTTGATGACAATGAGATTTAGCAACAGGAGGACCTTCCAGCACAGTGACTATCACAGACTCATCCCCACGTGAGCCCTCTCCACTGAGTGCATTTAAACACTGACCCGTGTCACTGTAAGCCTTGCAACATTTCTGTTGCTTTTAAGAATGTTCCTCAGCTGACCAAACATTTAAGAAGCTGCAAATTCTGTTTCATAGGATCACAGAATAACAGGTTGGAAGGGACCTCAAGGATCATCTGGTCCAACCTTTTTTGGCAAAAGCACAGTCTAGACAAGATGGCCCAGCACCCTGTCCAGCTCCACCTTAAAAGCGTTCAATGGTGGGGAATCCACCTCTTCCCTGGGGAGGTTATTCCAATGGCTGAATGTTCTCATTGGGAAAAATTTTCCTCTTTAAATGCATAGTTCCCTGTTTGCATGCAAGCTGCTCCCAACACTTAGTCTACATTTAAAAGCATAGCATACATACTTTTATATATATATATAGTGTCATATGTGTGCTCACGAGACACACACATACACGAGTGAACGTTTCAATTGCAAAAACACCCTGCATCTCATCTGTCAGTAATTCTGCCCTCCAGGGAGACATATGTGCTGACAGTGAGACGATTATGAAGGTGATTGAGCTTTGAAACGTATTGTTGCTCTCTTCAATAGCGCTGATTGGCAGCGGTGATTAAATGACTCAAGCAAGGGGAAGTGGTATTCAGAGGCTGACCGGGCAGATCATGGATGCAATCAGCTTAAGCATCTGAGAATAAGTGCTGGTTTTCTTCTCTAACGGTGCTGCAGTTCCGCGGGAGGACGGCTGGCAGTCCCACCGCCATGGAGCTGGGCGAGGATACGCACCCTGGGTGGTTAGGGTGGGAGCAGGAATTCGGCTATTCCTCNTTTTTTTTTTTTTACTTACCCCATCTGGTGGTTCCAGGGGAAAAAAAAATCCAGGCGCTGGGTCTCTACATCCTGAACATCAAACTTCAGAAGGCCACAGTCCAAACAGCACTTCCATGGCAATTCCCTCTCCTGAAGGAGCTGGGCCTTAGGGCTCCTGCTTCTTTTTTTCCAGCTCAGTCACCGATTCACCTTGGGTTCTCTTCCAAGTCGCTCTCTGGTTATTAACGATGCTGGAAGTGCCCAATGGCTAGGGAGAAAGGAAGAGTATTGACAAAAAATTAAAAGGTGCCCACCTAAGCACTATACAAACTATGGGATCATACACTCATATTGCAAACACAATTTGTGGAGTGTGCTCCACTGGGTTATATCTGGTGGCATCTGAACCCTCTCTACTGGCCTGGAAAAGGTTCTGCCCTAAGGAAACCACTTTTCTGATCCTGCATGGCAACTCCTATCTCCAGCGGCAAATGTTTACCGAGCTATAGAAAATATCAAAACTGTAAGGGTGAGAGCAGAGAGAGTATTTATGCATAATACGATACTCCAAGGAACAGCCATCAAAATAGACTTCGAATTTAGAGAAGACTGTGAAATGCCCAGTAGGTTTAGTGTATCATGCATCAGATTTCCCTTTTGCAGGTTGTAATTCTTGACTTCCCTCATAAGGCAGAAAACAAACGAATTATTTTAACAATTACTGACCGCAATTATATCGTCACAGCCTCAGCTCTTCCCTCAGAAATGACCCAGCCACCAGAGGAACCTACTTGGTGCAAAGGTGACCCAGTCCGGTCCCAGAGGAGGGTGCTGCTTGTATCCTCTTGCAGCACAGAGGTATCAACCCTCCTCATCCCATTGCACGGTCATGTACCTTCATTTGGAGTGACGGGGGAGGAACACCTTCCCCTCCTGAGTCATGGGCCCAGATTTCTTCTGTGGCAGAGGTCTTCCTCAGTAACCTGCAGACTAAAACCCCGCTCTACGTTTTCTTATTACTTTAAGGAAATCTCACTGCAACAGGGAAGGGAGGACAGCCAACCTGAGCGAGGTTAAGGAAGGATTTGGAATTTCTGGCGTGCAACTGGCACTGATTTAGGATGGAAAGTACATCCTACGCAGGGCAGCCCAAGCACGGCACTGATCACATGCCCGCCCCGCTTGGCACCCTCTTCCCACGTGCTTGCCAGCACAAGCGCTGGGAGGAGGCAGCGGGAAAGGCACAGGCTGAGGAGCGAGAGCCTCACAGAGGACCGCAACCTCTCACACCGCTCCCAGGACTCGTTACCAATGAGCTCCGCTGTGTTTCTTTTCCGAACGTTCATTTCGCGAACTGCGGAAGTAACGTCTTTCTGTATTAAAATGTAATTAATGATTTCACCATAATGAAATTAATAAATAACTGGAAAGACATTTGGACCCTTTGTTGAACAAAACTCACTAATTTTGTGATGCATCAGGACTGTCTGGGCCGGTCTGTCTCCGAAGCAGCTATCCCACAGCTGGCAGCGAGCCAGGGGCTGCAGAAAACACGTCTTTTTTTCCTGTCAGAGCATTGCTGACAGGCCTCCACAGCGCAGCGGCAGCTCTGCTCGCAGGCACCATTAGCTCCCGGTTTCTGGATCCCATCAAAGACAGGAGAACAAAAGAAAAAGGTAAACGTGGACGGGGACAAGGCAATGGCCTCAGCTGACCAGCTCCCCACCAACTACCCGCCGTTTGTGAGATGTCCAGGCAAAAGGGTTTTAAAAAGAATTTAGAGGGCACCAGTGGGCACATCTGCTTCAGAAGGGGACGTCTCTACAGTAGACCAACACAATGCAAGCCACCAGCTGCAGGGCAGGAATGAGGAGTAAGGGTATAAGCACCTGTACAGCAGTGCCCTGGGCCCTCCACTTTGGTCCCCACAGCCGCAGGACAGTTCTCCTCCTCCTTTACACCAAGCTCGTGTCGCTGCCATGGGGACAGCACATAACCGCGGTACAACGGACTCCTTGAGCTGACCCACCGGCACCGCACACAGGACTGACGGATTCTTGTGGACTCGGATGTTTTGCGTGCTGCAAGCACACAAGTTGCAGGGGCTCGAACTGGGACACCCTGCACGGAAACGCACTAACTCTTTCAGACCTTAGACTCAAACCAACTGACCAGTGGCATATTTTGGCAACCGCCCACCACAACTCGAGGCACGGGTCCTCTGCCACACCACCGTAGTCAGCCTGCAACTGAGCCAGCTCTGTTCTTTGGGTTTGAAGCATCTTAAACTGACTTTAGCTTTCCCTTGAAGCCAACTGAATTAATCAATTCCTCCTTGGCATTGAAATAAAGCTCGCTTTCTGCTAGGTGGGTCAAAAACGCACAATCTATTTCGGCTGTTCTGTTCCCATGAATTCTATTACAATACGTTGCAAAGGGGAAGATTACAGGGAAGGCAGAGCCAGCGGCATGCCTTGCTTTATGAGGAGGAAAAAAACACACACACAATTTATTTTTCATTGCTTTATGATGAATATGAATTCAATTACATGCAGAGGAGAACTGCAGTAGTCAGTCAGAATTATACTCAGCTAGTAGCGAATATAATGGCTTTTAACAAGGAGAGCTTATCATCAAGGTTCAGACAAGCTTGAGTCCGCGCTGCACCTGATGAACCTGCACAAGGAGACAATGACTATCACAGCTGAGAATTAATCTCTCATCTCCGCGGCTGGAGGAGGGAGGGGGAAGCAGGGTGTTAGTGAAGCCCTCTGGTCTTTGCCAGTCGTCCAACCACACATGTCAGGACACCAGCCATGGGCACCCGGGAGCAGGAGGACCATCCGTCAAACCATGAGCGTGCGCAACAAAAGCAACACAGAAACGCGCTCGTCGCCCTCCTTGTTTGTGTCATTTTTCCCACCAGACAAAACGCCTCTCTCCTGTCCCTGGGTAATGTTTCCAACAGCCCGGTTAAGCTCTGCCCACAAAGCTCAGCGGCTCAGCAGCCGTGTCTGCAGAAAACTGCCCACCTCTGCCTTGATTCAGCCAGACGTCTGGGAAGTGCCTGTACAAATGGCATCACAGCGCCTATATGTGTATATCACACGCCTATATGTGTATGTATCCATATATACATCTGTGCCTTTTCACTTATAAGGCTCTAGTCACTCCGAAACAATGACCACCCTTGCAGGAGCTATGAGTTCTTTGAAGAGGCTTTTCAAGCCCCTTTTAGTCCTTCTAATTGAGCAGAAATCCACAATCATTAGCACATCTGTGCTGGGCACAAAGCGCCTCTTAGCACCAGCTCCACTGGAGAAATGAGCACCCGGCCTCAGGGAGGGCAGTGAGACCCACCGCACCCCTGGGAGTCCCCTTCCAAACCCCGCTGTCCCCAGGACAGCTCGGCGATGCCCAGCGGCGCCCATCCTCTGTCCCGCTCCCCAGAAGCCCCAGCGCTCCGGCAGCGGCCACGTTCCCCCAGTGCCACAGCAGCAGCCAGAGAAAGCCTCGAGAAAACAGGAGGGGCAGACGACTGCCACATACTGCGCATTAATCTCACGTGCGGTGCAGCTCTCCCGGGATATCACTGAAGTTTGTACAACATCGCTATGTCCAGGATTTCTTTCTTCAAGGCAGCCCTCCAGTTGTTTCTTGCGGTGTTCAGCAACTCAGAATCAGAAAAATAATGCTAATGCAACACGCCAAACAACCACCTCCAGCCCTCCTCTGGGAGGAGGCATCAAAAGATCATACATCTTTAGTTACCGCTTAATAAAGCGGTCCTAAGCAGCAAGCCCATCCGACTTGGCATTGCTTGAAGCCCCGAAACCCCCAGCAGCGTGTGCAGACACACACCCAAGCGTGCCGCCGCTGTGCAAACACACGCACAAGCGATTCGCTGCCCATCAAAGCTGCCTTTGAGCCAGACGCACCAGCCAGGCAACGGGGAGAAGCTGGGGGGCAAACTGGGGGTGGGGTGCTCAGGCAGCAGTAAGCCAGATGAGGCTGGAAGGAGAGGTCGTGTGTTTTGGGTAGGAGATCCCGCTATTAAAGGCCAGGCCTGGAGCAGCAGCCGTGCCGGGCTGTGGTCCCCAGAGGAGGCTGGTGGAGACAAACTGCCCAGGAGAAGCTGGTCCGCCTTCCTCTCTGCGTACAGGCAGCGCACACATGGCTTTCCCTCTTTCAAAACCAAAACGTTGTTTTGGAGCAGCCGTCTGGAAAGGGCTGCTCAAAGCTTGCCCAATAACAAACATTTCAAATTTCCTCACTGTTTTTCATCAAAGCATTTCATGTATATTTGTAGGTTAAGCTTTACTTCTTCAGCATGGAAGGTGACTGTTGTTACTCTTTAGAGACAGAAGAAATAAGATGGGGGGGGGATCACATTTCTTGGCCAAACTTATGAATCAAGACAGAGCAGAGCTCATACAAACCCCGACATCTGTGCTCCGTCATCCCCGCGTGTTTGCTCCTTCTCATCAGCCGAGATGCCGCATGGCAGCGTCGTGGCTCTGAAACGCAGTGACTGTTCTCTTACCCGCCGCCTGGAAAGTATTTATTCAGTGCCGGAGACGCCATCAAGCTTTTGTCCAAACTGCTGTCATTAATTGACTTCTGCTGGCAAGCAGAGAGGGTCCGCGTTTAGTGTCCTGCTCCGAGCACGGTGCTGACACCCCGAGGGAGCTGCCCCTCCGCTCGGGCGCGGGAAGGTGCAGTAGTCCCGGAGCACCGGCCGAGTCCCACCGCCCTGCGAAACCCTGGGCTGCCCGTCACCCATCACCCGTCACCCTCTCTCGGTGGTCATACAGCAAGAGACAGTTCCAGCCATTTAACAAAAGAGAAGGTGTTTAACCCCATTTCCATCCAGGTGAGGCTGCCTGCCTGGCTGATGACCCCAGCCCAGCCCTGAGCATCCCCTTTGCCGAACCCAGGTCGCAGCGGCGTAAGCGGAGCTCAGCTCTGCTGCGATGGCACCGGCAGCCGGCTTCGGGTCTGGAATCAGGCTGCATCATTAGACAAAATCTACGGACTTGAATTCTGCCATCTGCTCGCCAGGCTTGATTGAAAGTGTAGGAATTACATTAAATTACCTGATTATGTGAGGGCTGACAAATGATAGCAGATATTACAGCCCAGGCTGAACAAGAGCTTGGCCATTCCTGTCTCTACAGGAGGAGTGGGAGTTTTGCCCCGGTAATAACAAGCATTGCAAGTTTCTTCTCTTTAGAGCTGGGGTTTTTTTTATATCCGAGGATGGAGAAGAAAACATACAAATTGCACATAATAAGTGGAACACAGAGAAAAAGAGCCAGCTGTATTCACAGATGTTACAATGCAACCAAAGGTGCTTCTCTATTTTCTCTCCTCCTAGAATACGCCGTATACATCTAATGAATAATGCAAGAGATTTCCTCTATAGAATTAATAGCACGCAGTCCTTCTTGACTTGCCTTTAATCACACTCAGCACCCAGTGGGCCTGGGAGGGAAAGTCAGCATTACTCATTTACTCAGGCAAACCCAGCGGGTTTCAGCCATCCCAATCCTTCACAGCTTTAACACCGCAGTTTGGAGAAGAAAATCAGAATCCCCGGGCAGCCCTATGAGCTCCGCTCCTCACCGGGGGCAAAGTTTGGATTAAAGTCAGTTGACATTTCACGTGGACGCAACCAGTGTCTACAAATGATGTGTGTAGGAAAAGCCTTTGCTTAATTAGATGGACTCATTCAACTTAATTGATGCACAGTGATGCTTCAGATTTATATTTGTGCAAATTCATGGAGATGCAGAGGATTTCACTCACTTAAAGAAGGTAGCTTAGAGGTAGATATGACTCTATCAGTCTATAAGGTGCACACAGACTATTTATTCCATTAGACACCTGTTACTAGCAGTGCAGATGGTATGGTTCCAAGCACCTCTGCAAGCCCACAGCTCAAGGCTGAAATCCAGTCTTTTTCCAGAAGCTAACGAACAGAAAAGTATCCGTGAACTTTGCAACATAGGAGATGAAAAGAGAAAAGGAGTTCGGATATGGCTGAATCTGAAAATGATTCAGGCTTTGCAAAAAAGGGTTTGTAAGTGGTCCCTTCTGATCCGGCCGGTGCTGGTTCAGACCAGAAGACAGCAAGGTGTCGCGCAGTGGGAGTTTTGCCCAAAGAAAAAGTAAATCAAGTATGAGTCATAGGCAAGCGTTGTTAGAGAATATTGCAAACTGGAGTTCCCATCCATCAGAAAATCTGATTACCTTAATGTGTTTTGTTTAGAAACGTTTCTACATACATAAATCACAAAGTTTCCCTTTGCCCTGTTGAGCTGTTATGGCAGCCAAGCAGCAGCTTACCTCCACCGCCGGGGCTCATCTCCCCGTTATCCTGCAGAGCAGAGCCTCGGAGCGACGGCTGTCTGTCCCTCTGTCCTGCCTGGACAGACCAACGCCGGGGAGGCACGTGAGCCACCGCGCTCTGCGGGCAGCGGGAGGACGGCACACAACATCGGAACTACAGCTCCTGCAGGGCACTGAACCAGTGCTGGCAAACACAAAGGAATGGGGAATTAACTGAAAATGACATGTTTTGATTTGGCTTAATATGCCAAGATAGTTCGATCTGGATCCACTAGACTGGAATGATATGTTTCATTTAAATCTTCTTGACAAAAGAGAACAGTCTATGCATTGATTTGATTTAAAATCAGGGGTTTTTTTCCACGCAAAATTTGATCTTTTTACAGAAACTGCATTATCCATATACACAAACTCTTAAGCACCTCTAATTACCACACGTCGGTGAGTTTGCTAACAGACTTCTTGGGAGCTACAGGACTTGATTCTCAATTATGGTCAAGTCATTTTACATCCTCTTACTCCATGCTACCCATAAAGTGGGTGTAAAAATAGTTATGGAGAAACATGAAGAGCCCCGAGCCAGAATACGTCTGGCTGCAGACTGCCACAAGAACGGCCTTATGCAAGTGCACAACGTGACCCCAATGTCCCAAACCACATCTGCACGAGGCTCTGCTGGCACTGCAAGGTGCTGGGGGAGACTGGGTTACAGATGTGAGCCGGACTGGGCCCACAAGTGACAACACGAACCGCTACAGCTACGATCTGGTTATCCCGGCAAGGGTTGCTTGAGCCCCGCGGATTCCTCCTTTTTTTCTTATTTGCCTTCCAGGTGTCAACAAGAAGTTCAGAAAAAAGTGCCAGAGTTGGAGGAAGGGGGAAAGGAGATCTTCAGTATGTCTTGAAAAAATATAAATAAACTTTCCCACTCCCGTAATGACTCGTATATTTGTCAACTGGTCTTTACGGGAAAGCGGTAAAGAAGATTTCCGATGCCTCATACTGACATATATTCCCACTGAGGAACAAAGTTTGAACCAATATCTGAATTTTAAAATTATTGAGAGGAGGGGTTATCACAACCAAGAATAGCTGTCTGTGAAAGGAAATTGATTTCTAGTCTGCTAATAATTTATTTTACGTTCTTCATAAGCATATTCCAAAAAGCACGTATCCTAGAGCAATAAATAATTCCACGGGCTGTCCTCGTTTACTCTCCCCACAGCATTCTTTGGACTTGCTTAATTTCATAGCCCAAGGCTGCTCTGGGGTTTAGGTGAATTTTATATTGTGCCTGTTTAAGACGACAAGCCATCAAAAAGCTGCGTTGCCTCCCTGCCAGCGCAGGCATCCTACCAGCGACGGCTCCCAGCGCTCTCCCTACCGAAAGCTCTCTCCTGCTTTTTAATAAGCATTTTAATTCGGTCTGCATCTGTAGCATTCAGGTGTTTCCATACCCACCCTGTGTTTTCCTCCTGAGCTGCTTTCTCTTCTGGCTTAGGGACCCTTCAGAAAATCTCCCCAGTGCTCCTCCTTCCGAATCAGCCGGGACAAGAGCTGGAGTTTTAAAACAAGTAAGTGGGAAACTGATCGAATGAGCGAACTGAGGCAGAAAGAGTGGATTTTCACGGGACATTGAAAGGCAGCAACAGTGCCCGCAAAGTTGGTTGAGCTGGTTAAAGTGTGCTGCCTCATCTGCCTCCCTTCCCACGAGGTCCCTGGAGGTGCCCTGAGGAAAGGCAGAGGGACCACACACTCGGACTGCCAGAAGTTATCCACAACTGCGATTTCTAGGCACCGCAGTAAGGCAAATAATTAAAAAACAACAACAGCATGAACCATCCTTAACATTTCAGCTGGTGGGTTTTGCCTATATGGATCAGTAAACGCCCCAAAGGTATGTGGACACTTATTTTCTCCACAAAGAATGAGAAACTGAGGCACAGACTGATTAAATAACACGTTCAAAGTCATAGCAACAGCAAATAAGTTTCACGCTCAAATACATGGGATGGCAGCTGCTGAGTTCAGCTGCTTCTGGAAGGAAACTTGTACCTAAAGTCACTGATTCCTATTAAAACAAATTCTTGCCCGTTGAAAAAACTTCCTTTTCCTTAACACCCTGGGCAGAAAAATCTCAGGACCAAAATTCTTGGTGGAAGTTGAGAACTGAAAATTCATGTTAAATTTATTGTTAAATATATTCCAGATGTGCAAAGTGGTCAACACTAGAGGACGATCTTTAATTCCTTGGCTTTTAAAGCAGTCCAGGGAAGCACTGGGGGATAAATAGGAAAATGACAGCATCACAGAATCACAGAACGGTCAGGGTTGGAAGGGACCTCTGGAGATCATCTGGTCCTGACTTCCCTGTGAATTCAGCAACATTTTCATGTATTACTGTTCTATCTTTGTCCTGTTGGTTTGGGACTTATCGAAACCATCTAATATTTCACCTAACAGAGATGAAAAAAATCATTGTATTTAGGTATCTTATTTACCAAGTACCTTTGAGCCTCAACTTTCAAACATCTTTCTTTGTCATTACTGGAAAGGCCAAAGCACGCAGCTAATGAGGTCTTTTTCCTCCACATTGATTCATCTGTGAAGTATTCCGCCACCTGCATTATCGGAAGCAAGAGGGCATTCATTAACAGGATGGAAATCATCCCCAATGCTGCGGTGATGTAAGATTTTTCTCAAGAGAGGATAGAAGGCTATAGGAATTTAGCGTTGAAAAAGGCCCTCCTGGGTCATCCTTACCAGTGCCAGTGATCGGAAGGACCACAGTGTATCTTCCTCCTCCTGAGGTTACTGAAGGCCACTGCAGCTCAGAGGGGCTCCTGCCCGGGCAGGATTTCCCTCACTTTGGGAAATCTGCTCCTTTTTCTAGTGGGCTGTGCCCTGAACGCTGCCTCTTTGAGCTGTGCTCCATCCACGACACTTTCCAAGGCAGGGAGACTTTTTCAGGGTACAAAGAGCCATTCATGTGGCAGAAAGACCCAAGGACCTCAGACACAGCCGCTTCCCCGGGCTTTCAAGGACTTGAAGACAGATTTGCCCGCAGACCTTCTGCCTAACCTTGAACAAGACGCACTTAAAGTCTGCATCTGCTCTGAAGTGAAAGATCACCCCGGAGGCTTGGCCAGAGGCCAATCTTACAGATGGCCCGTGTTCTTCACTTCGTGCAGGATTTGGATGCTCATCCTGGTGGCGGTTCAGCTCCGGTATGGGCAGGGCAGGCTGGGAGCACGGGGTGGATGGGCCACCGGGGCTGTGCCTGTCCCCCACATATCTGCTTTGTAAGAGTCACCTGATGACTGAGGCTGGGGAGATAAAACGGCCCATAGGTCTTAAAAGGATCTCGGTACCTTCCAGTGCAGCAGATGGGATTTGCAGCGCAGCCTGCCCATAAGGGCAACGCGGATGAGCAAATGGGAGTTTTGGGATGCCGCAGGCTGCTCTTCCCAGGACAGCCGAGCCAAGGTAAGTGTTAACATAGCTCCTCTGCTTCAGTTTGTGCCTGCAAAATGAATGCTACTCTCATGGGTTGCAATAAGGTTGTAACACGCTTAAATACTTCATTAATGAGGGCTCTGTAAGTACCACAGAGACAAACAAGATTTTAGAGGTGCAGAAGCCTTTGTGCTTTTCCCTTCTCCACAGGGGAGAATTTCAACTCACTGTCCAATTTGCAATTACTAACAGAAAATTTTGCACATGGAGATGGATTTGCTAGCACAGTTTGTGCCTCAGTCTAATTGTTTTTAAACTTTGCATCTTGGGAAGAATTAGCAATCATGCTTTGGTGGATCCCTGTTCTTACAGTCTTCATATTCTTAAAATTTTTCTTCCCGCAATATCCCATATGTTTCTATTGCTTTCAGGGGAGCAGAGCTGAGCCATCTTCTAACTAGGACCTGTTAATTCACAGAGCACATCAATCTACTGGACAAAGCATTTGCAGTCTGTTGTAGAGGTGAAGACAAACTTCCCTAGTGGGGAAAATTATACCAGGAAGGAATGTAAATCTTGTTAACATGATTATTTGTATTCTTTTTAACTATACATAAGATAGATTCATTTTCTTAGGGCTTTTTGGAAGAGAGGAGGAATGAGAAGGTGAGAACAGGAGGATGTCCGATTAAGGTTATTGAGGACAGGTATTTGCATGGACCCATTCCTTCGAACCTTGCCAGCACTGGTTCAGGAACACTGGATGCAATAGTAGCTTTTACCACCTTTCCTGATTTGGCTCCTGCCAAAAAACAACTTTAAAGCACTTCAAGGCCTCTTTGACTAATAGTGATGGATAACCACTGCCAAAGGCCACACCATCATACGGGATATGCACACCCACCCCCCCACACACTTTGACATACACACCCCCCCTTGGCTTCTGTTTTAAGTCCCCTGTGTGACCTTGAATGTGAGACAAACAGGATGGACCCTACAAAGGTCTCGTCTCTGATGGCTGTAGAAAAATTCTGACTTATTTAAATTGTTGTGCTTAAAACTAACATTGGCTCTGTTTTTAAAGTGTTCTTAAATCCTCCTACTCTTGGAAAAGATAAAAATATTCCAGCACACCTGGTTAACTTAGCCACTTGTCACAGCCACTGCTTTTTGAGGACAGGTATTTCAAGGTGGTGTCCCCTAAACTGCTTTTTCCAAGCATTTGACAGGTTAGATATTTTAGGATTTAGGCAATGTGCACCAAATCAGAGAAAAGGCCAAGAACTCGAGGCACTTGTGTCTGGTGGAAGTATCAGAGCCCCACTCACTGCAGCTCTGCAACATCCATCCCTTTGCTTTTGCTCCCACAAAAGCCTCTGAACTCATTTCCTTCAAGGGAGACCGGTTCCCCTTTCATTGCTTTATCGTAGGCTTGTAATCTCAAGCAGGTTCCTAAAAATAGAAACATTACTCCAACATCTCTGCCCTTCTAATGTCAGTAAAAGCGGGGCATGTAGTGCTTTAAATCAGGCTCTCATTCTCTGGAATAAGGAGGATCACCCCTCTCTGGTCAAAAGTCACAGATGGCAGATGTTTGGTTTTATCCCCTTTGGCCGTTGGCAGTGGCAGATTCAGAGCTGCTACAAAGCGCTGAGGCTCTGCACCAGCTCTTAGCTCTGGGAAATCCCGCCTGTCTGCTCTCATTCATTCTCTTGAAGCAATATTTAATCTTCCCAACGTTCCCTTCAGGCTCTCTGTTCCAAGGCCGCAGCTAGAAGAATGTTTTCACACAGTCTCAAAGTCCAGAAGTGCAATGCCACCTCAAGGCATAGAGTGAAAAAGTGAATGTGAAAGTTTTTTTATTAAAAAAAACCCCACAACACAACAAGCAAACAAAAAAAACCCCAAACCACAAACCCCACTACCATTAAATTAAAGTGATTGCCAGCTTCCCCACCCATGAAGAGACCTGATCTGCTCATTCCTTTGAACATCAGCGCCAAAAAGTCCTGTGCTTCCTTCTCTCCTCATCCCTTTTTTCTTCCCCTCAACAAACTTCCCTGTTGCCAGAGAAGCACCAGCCATGGAGGCACTGAACCTTTGGGTTTGCAACGGGTCATACAAGCTGTGTGGTAGCTTTGCCTTCCGCTTTGCCTACCTTGAACCTGCTGGTTGGCGTCACCAACTCACGCACTGGCTCATCCTCCATGGAGTGTATAACCATGATTTTTGAAGGAGCTCCAGGTGCCTTTGGCTGTCTGAAGCTTGGATGGCCATGAGCAAAGGGCACCCAGAGACTTGGCTACTCCTGTGGTTCTCCTTAGGATCTCAATGAAAGGGAGAAGGCCCATGAGGTCCAAGAGCTTGAATATCAGAAAGCACTTAAGCACACCTTGCACCACACTTCCCTGAATAAGATCCTGCCATGACCGCTGCTGCTGTGCTTAAATTTAGGAGTTAAATTGCTTTTCTTCCTTTTCTGACAGATCTAGCCTTAGTGCACCCAAGGCAGATATGCCATATGGAAAAAGGCAGCTTATTTTTTAAGTTGAGGGAAGGCAAAGGAAACATAGTCAAAGGCTATGAAAGTAGAGGACAAGAACACGGAGAGATGTTCAAGCTGGCTGATTTGCAGGTGAAGGACGAGCCTGAAACAGAACCAAAGCTGCCAACCAGACCTTTGGAGTCATCTGAGGTGAGACAGAATCAGCAGAGATTTCATTACTCACAAATCCCTCCAGATGCCTTAAATAATTCATAGCAAACACTGGGACATAAAGACCAGGAGCCCCATTAGGAGGCACATGGTATTGTTTTTGTTCATTAGGGTGAGTCACACAAAACACATTATTACATAAAGCGGGATGTCTCATTAATTACATCAGTCTGGGGGCTATAATGTACCAGTGCCTGGAAGAGCTCGGAGAGACTCAGTCCTTGTCCTCCCTGTTCCAGAAAGTCCCACAGCGTCTCTCTGCAGAAAGTCACCCATCACTCCCACCCCAGCTGTCTCTCGGGGTCTGGCTCCCAGCACCCTTGCCATGCCCGTGGGTGCCAGCACGCGTTTCTCCAGCGATGTCACCTCCCCTGTGAACTGCCCCCCCCCAGGACATGAGTCTCCTCCCGCTCACCCCACACTGGCAGGGCACAGCTCCGGCCGGGCGCCCAGCACTGACACCAGCCAGGGAAAACCCACCCCCGAGCTGAGCTCCTGCCACCGCCACCCACTCCAAGAAGATAACAGAGACTAAAGGAGGAGCGTTTATCACTGGTGTGTTTGGAACAAGGAGGCAGCGCTGCACCGTGGCTTTCGGAGCGAGGGGAACTGAAGCATTTCAACGGCAGCTGCCAGTGTTTGCCCATACGGGCAGGCGGTAGCTGTGCGTGCCAGCTGGAGGGGACACCCTGGGACCCCGCGCTTCCTAACGCACGCTGTACACCTGCAAACGCCCACGAGGACCAGCCCTGCTTGCACGGATGCGGATGCCGCCGGCGGCAAAGGGGTACCATCCCCTTCAGCCCCGCCACCTGCAGGTATCCAAAGGAGGGGAGCTTGAATTTCATGAAGAAAAATAAGGGGCTGGCTTTCCTTCGCTGCACAGATACTGCAGTGCCCGAGGAGAGTGCCCAGATTCCTACGGCCTGAGTCATTTCTGGAGAGAGGGGAGCGAGACCCTCCCTGGGGAGGTAGCGGCGGTAGCTGGGGAGCTGTAGGCAGGCAACCCGGCCCCTCTGTGCAGCCTCTGCCCACTTTTGGAGCTCAGCAACGCAGCTCCCTCCCACCTCTTCAACAAAATGGGTTGTTATGGGAGACACGCACCACTCCTCCACCAACTCAGTCTTCAAAAAACTATGTCATCCTGGGGAAGCCCACCACAACCTCAGGGTCGTGGGGTGGACTAAATAACCTGCCCATGTCCCTTGCACCTTCCTTTCTACAGCTTTCCAGGTAGGACTGTGCCCAGTGATGGATGCTCGTACCCTTCGGCGATGTGAGACAGAGATCAGGGACATGAATGGGAATTAGATTCCTCTGTTTGGCACAGAAGAAGATCATATAAATAAGTCAGGGGACCATCAAGCTCTGCACTAACATAACCTTTCTGAATAGCATCACCCTGTGTTTGGTTATACCCAGACTGTGCACCATGGGCATTACCAAAATCTTGCCGCAAGGATACAGTGTTGGTTGCCAGTAGAGAAAGTATAGACATTACTGGGGAAGAGAAAGTATAGAATTTACTGGTGGAGAGAAAGGAAAAGGTCAGGGAACATCCTCGCATATTTTGCTCTCTAACAGCTAGTCCTTGTGACTGTTTCAATATGCAGTAGCAATGACAGGGACAGATGATCCAGAACTCCCTGCATTATTAATATACGGTGAAAGATGAGGCAGCTATTGTGAAAAGTATCTGTTTGCATGTTTAATATACCATGGTCTAACCTCAATGCACTGCTACTGATGATGCCGTATTAAAACGCAGCTAACCTTTTAAGAAGTCCCACACTGAACAGAACAAGAAGCATTCGCTGAGTTCAAACACTCCTAAATGTTCCGGGCTTGGAATCAGGACTGTTAAGATCAGGAAAACAAAACAAATCAAAACCAAACCAGGGAGGTGGGGGGAGGAAATGCAGTGACAAATGCCAATGGACGTGAAGTAGAAGGAGAAACAAAGAGAGGGGAAGCGGAGGTGTGGGGAGAGAGTTCGAGGTGTGCCCAGACTCCACAAACTCCCCTCCTCTCAGCCACATTAGGACTTCAGCTCCCCCCACGGGGTACCTGGACCGTGATACAGAGCGATGCAGCACCTCACCTCCCAACATGGGAAGGTGCTTTCTGACTCCCCTTTGAGCCTCCATCTCCGCAAGGCACCACCACTTGTGCGTGCCTTTGCCTGAGAGGAGCAGTTCACCCCGGCACTTCAAACACCAGATCCTCACCCTGTCATTGTGTGAACCAAACTCCATTCCTAGTGCCGGTCTGCCTTCTGGGAGGGGCTTTTCTCCCTCCTCTTCAGCTCAGCCTCGTGACAACTTAGAAAAAACAAGTAGTGAGATTCCTCTCTACAGCAGCAGGAGAGCAGGAACATAGGACAGGGTGGTGCAAGGACCAATGGGGTCATTCTCCTCCATGAACCCCTGAACGGTCACATTGTACCTGATCACGATGTCGTCTAAAGAAAGTACGAATATGGCAGAGCCAGGCCTTTAAGCTCTCTAGTAACCAAGTGCCAGGAATACTTTATCCTAAGCTCTTTACCATGGAGTGACTGAGCAATACATGTAGAAGCCAGCCTTAACGCCTGCAGACAGCACGGAGTCCAGCAGACACGGGTTTCTGCCTGTTATGTTAAGCTTAAATAGAATTATATGGTCTTTAGTTTACCTTGCCATGCAGGCACATTAGGCATGGATTTCTCTAAAGCCAGAACATCACAAGCTACCCAAACAACCCTGTCATTGCAATTTCACAAATTCCCTCTTTTGTGCATCTTTGAGCTCTGTTTGCAGTAAAATTTCATCTCCTCAGCCCACTGCCATCTGGAGCAAGGTTCAGACTCAGTCACAAGCATAACGGGAAAGGATATTTCTGGAGAATGGTGGGAAGGTTAACGATGAGTATGCTTAGAGCTGGTGATCTCTTTCTGTATCTCACTGTGACATTGCGGTCTCCACTGTATGATCTGGAACCACTAAGTGGATGCTACTGGGGAGATAATAAGAGCTCTGAGATCTGAGAGGAATTGGGGACTACAAAACCTCCGTGAGAAAAGCAGGGGGAGTCTCCCCAAAGGATTTTCAATCTGAAGTTATCCCACCCAGGAGACTGGAGTGGACCCTAGATCATCTGCAGAGCATCAGAAGGAGCTTCTCAGCAGCTGCAGGGACTTTACAGCTCCCAAGTCTGGGCCAGCTCAGCTCGCAAGAGGACAAAGATGGATGGTATTCAGATGGGTTCATTCCAGGTTATCTGTTCACAGGGAACATCAAAACCTTAATTATCAGGGTTAAAAAGGGACACCAGAGGATGCCTTGTAACCTCCTGGCATCAAGAAAACAGGTGGTGCCCATTGCTTTGCACAGATCAAGTGACACACCAGCGTTCCAAACTGCCCTCCGGCTATGGGCTGGATGACTCCGTACCGGCTTCAGCAATGCACGGCATCTCCTTGAACGGCTTCAGCTCTCTGACGACCTTCTTCAGCCATTTCAGCGCTCTTGCTCTTTCTGCCGTGGCCCTGCCTTACAAGGCTACGTTCCTCCAACACTCCACGAGGCAGAGACCAGGAAGGAGAATAAGAAGAGACGCTAATGCCTTCACCAGGCAGTGTTACAAGCCCACATCAGACAGGCTGTTTACTTCTGCTGGGCTTAGCTGGAGGTGTTTGGATGCTGTTATACGACTTGACATCCACCCCTCAAATAATCGGCTCTGCATCCCCAAAAAGGCCAGAGCCAGACGTATTATTCTCTGATGCTATTTCTAGCATTGTCCAGCAGACACCACAGGGAAGAAGACCAGCTGCAGCTCAGGCAGTTGTACAAGCTGCTCCTGGCCCGGCCGTTCCAGGCAATGGCTGTCAGGTCTGAGCGAGCCGGACTCCGGTAATGGGGCAAAGCTGTTGTTTGTTAGCCCCTCGCGGTCTCTTGACTTTTCATCTTGATTAAAGACTATGCCGAACGATAGAATTAGCAAGGCAGGAATCCTAATCCTTTTCGCCGCTCCTGAAATCCAGTCGCCTGCCCACCGCACACGTGCTCGTCCTCGGGGCTACCAATTAGTGGCACCAGCTGCTAGCCTGGGTGCCAGGGCCAGGAGCTATTAGCGCACAGACCATTAGCTTTAAAAGGCATTTGGAACTTCTGAACGTATTAGGGTTTGTGTGACTGACGTACGCTACAGCCATATGCGGCTCGCTGTCCTTTCTGTCAATGGTTTTTTCTCCAAAAATATGTTGGTTTATCGGAGCGATCTAGGTGGAACATCTCATGAAAGCATCTTACCAGGAGGATTCCGTAACTGTTCAGTTAAATAGTTGTTACCTGCTTTAACTAACTTCCTTGGCATCTTGCTTCTGAGTTAGGCATGGCAATGGCTTGTACGAAAGGTTGAATATCCTGACTCTATTTTTAGCCCTGTCATTTGCCCAGTTAATGGTTCCAGGGAAGTAATTTCATTTCTTTATGCTTCAGCGACCCCATCTGTAAGATGGTAATGATGAGTCTATACCATAGGGCTTTGAGATCCACGTTTGTAAAAAATATAGCAAAACTTAGAGCTACCATTACTGCCTAAAGCAAGGGTGGAGAGGAAGCCCCATGGCCTTTGCGTATTTTGCAGCAGATATTTTTTTTTGCAAATCCTGTCCTGCTGTGGCATCAGACCTGGGTCCCCCCTGCTGCCCTTGGCAATGGCCGTTCCATCCTTGGTGCAGGTTAGACTCGCTGGGGGCTGCTGTTGCCGCTGGGACCTGAGGAGCGGTGGTACCAGCAAGCCCTGCAGGTCACTTCCTGAGAAGATGCCAGGAGATGATGACAGAGGGTGCTTTCGTTATGCACTTTGTGGGCGATCAATCCATCAACACAGCAAGAGGGATCGAGCCATTGACTTCAGATGGTTTCCCTTACGCTGCTTTTGTTTCCCCAGTCACAATCACAGCTCAGTGCTGGGTAAATCACGAGCTGCTCACCCCTCTTTCCATCGGTACTTGGGTCAACCAGCACATCTCCACTGCCCCTCTGACTCTCCCACTTCTCTGCCTTGTCTCAGCTGGCATCCAGGAGGGATTCTGCCATGCAGGACCTGCTCTTTGTGAAAATTAACAGAGCTGGACTGGAGTTTACCTGAATGTACTGCTAGCACACCGGTTACACGTTGTCTGAAGCCACTGCAAGTGCCAAGAGGGAGAGCCAGAACACCAGGCTATGCGTTTGTGGCAGTGGGTCCTGGGCAAACACAGACGGAGGACGTCCGTCAGGAGACCACCTGGCTACCCAACCTTTAACCCTGATCTACAGGGATGAGCCAGGTGCCAAACCAGAGCCTTAACTCCAAAACAAGGTAAGAGCCAGGTTGTCTTACCAGCCTATCTGAGCCCACTGCAAACTGGCTGCAGGGACATCCTCCCAGTTCTTTCCCAGCTTTTTGTTAAAAGCAGAGCTGTCATGGAATTTGGACTTCAAATACAAGATTTCTTTAAAAATCTCTAAAAGAGACTTTATAATGTGAAGTTCTGATGAAATTCCCAGGCCTTCCTTCTTCATATAGCTGGCAAATACCAGCAAAAGTCTTTTATCACATTTAAAAATATTTTAATATTATGCCCCTCAGCTGGATTCTTGACATGCAAACATTAAGTCGCTGTCATTCTAAGCTTGTCTTTTTTTCTTGGGTCTGAGAGATTTTTCAGGCTCAGGACAGTTCTTTTGTCATTTGAAAGGACTCTTCCCTCAGTCAGACACACAACCTTCTACTTTCCCAGATGGTCTCCTCCTCCAAGCTAGAATAATGTATTTAAATTTATCCAATAGCTTTCATGACTCAAGATTTCCCATAACTGGATGGTTTCTAACCATCCTCTGCTCCACCTGTTCAGACATTAAACCAACCCTCTCGCTGGCTCACAACCTGCAACGCTGCACTTCATCAGTGGAGTGCGATTGCTGTTGGGTCAGGGAGAGGGTTTTAGCTGGTTTAGTCTATCGTACAGCAGTTCTAGAGCAGCTTCAGGTTCACATAACCCACGGTGTACAGCTTGGTGCATGGCAGCCCTGGAGAGAAAGCACGGCTTTTAGAAACTGCTTTAAAGTTGTGTCGTCTGGCGAGGAAGGGTATGTCCTGAATGCGGTCGTTTCAATCTCCTGATCAGACAGATGGAAAGCTACACTTTTACTCCACCCCAAATCTCTTTCACCTGAATATTTCTTATCAAACTATATACCGGCGCCAACCGAAAACTCATGCAGCAACCACAAACACAGCAACTTCACTGTCTACGTAAACAGATAATTTTCTGGTTTGGACTACAGGAGAGAAATGCCAATCCTTCACACTGATGTTTCATCATCTGCTTGGATTTCCTCAAGACAACAGGCAGTGATTTTAAATAGCATATAAGTGATCAAGTTCCCCCTCATTACTGCTGTTCACCGAGACCTGAGCTCCTGCACTACATAGGTCCTTTTGGAAATGCCACCGGTGCCTTCCAACTCACAGGAGTCCTTCTGGAGCAAAGGTATTTTTGGAGAAAAGCATCCTAAATGATACTGACATTCAAGAAATCCTTTGAAATTGCTGGCAGGCATGAGTGGTGGCTCATCATAGCCTGGAGCAGCTGAAAGCCAGATGCAGAAAAAGCAGGTGGGGGAGGATGAATTGAGATGAACAAGCTCAGAGAGGGGAAGGGGTGGAAGGAACAGGGGTCAGAGTCTGGATACTGGGGTTGGATAGGTTTCAAAGCTGCTTGGGTAAGCTGTTAGATTGGTTTTACAGCATAGGTTGACATTTAAGAGGGCAGAAGTGAACTGAACTACAGGATACTGCCCTGCCACCATCTTCCATAGGCTATTCCCAGCTACCACAGACATTACAGGCTGTTTGAAACCCTTACTCTGCCCCAGCCCAGTCCCCACAGGGCACCGAATGCGCACAATTCAGGCAAGAACCTGGCTCCAGAGAAGAGCAAATGATGACCAACAAAATCTCGCTTCAGTAGCGCAACACCACTGACGATACGGCACATTTTACTGCAGCCAGGGTTGGCTGTACCAGCTGCCTTCCTAAATATAGACAAGCCATGAAACGTCCAGAAACAGAAACCCAAGTGAAGGAGAGCTGCTGCATGTTAGAAGACTAAGCCCCTTGCCATAAAAGACAAAACAGGAAGAAAGATTAGCAAGGGCAAACAGGCAAGCAATTAATTACAGAGTAAATTAACTCACCAACCATGTACATAATCAGACAAGAAATAGTATAAGCATAAGCCAGCGGTTTCAGTACCAAAACTTTGACAAAATTTCCATGTATCATCCTCTGGCTTAAGCAACAAAGTTCTGCGTGAAGGTGTCAAAACGGAGCCATCGGGGAGCACCATCATCACCAACGCCCTCACATCAGGACATGATGGCAACATGAGCCCTGTCCGTAGGACCCTGGTGTTATTTGCCACAAAAGCCGTGAGACAAATGAGGCAAAAAACTTCCCAGGGTTGAGCCCTGGTAAACTTCCTGGTAAATTATCCCCACTGTTTGAGACATCCAGGGACAGTTTTGAAGATCTGAATGTTCAGAAAGCTGTGAAAATCCCCTAGAAAAAAATAGTGCTGTAAATAAATAAATCATCAGCTCCAGCAACTTTCAAGTTGGAAGAAGGAAAATCAGTGGACACTGTTCACAGGTCTTCTGTGCCTCAGTTCCTCAGTTACAAAACAAGACACTGTACAACACGCATAGGATATTATTAAAAAAAATAATTAAAAAAATCCAATCATGACCAAGGAGCACAGGTACCACAGAGAAGTACAGCTAGGAAGCAGTGAACCTGTATTCCACATAGGGTCTGTGAAGAAGGACCCAAGAGGAATAGGCAGAAACGCTGCAGGGGTGCCCAAGCACTGAACTTCAGCAGAAAAATCTGTGTATTGCCACATACACATGTAAGTGCATCAGCTAATTTAAAGTTATGCACATAATATTAAGTGAGGCATTTCCAAATATCTAGAGACGGCTTTGATTCCCAGTATCACTTGTATACGCTTCCTTGAAGTTACTTACATGTTCCATCGGGCTGTTACTGCTTTTGAGGAGTAAAATGGGAAGACAAGGCCACCTTTTCCCTCTGAAAGTCCACGCTGAGGCCCTGTGGAGAGCTCTGGCGTCTGCCTTTTATGGCTGAATAACGAAACCTGGCCAGTTCCTGTAGTGTCCTGCTGCAGTTTCATCTGAACTGGGAGATAAACATGGAATTAAGTGGTGGAGATGAAAGAAGATGGTCAGGAGGTTGCCTGAGGTTGCCTGAGCCTGGGTGCAAGAAGCTGTTGCTGACCTTGGGTCACTGTCATTCCTTGCTGGGGCTGGAGTTTCTGTCCTCACCTGAAGCGGGTCAGGTCCCAGGTGATGACAACATACCTGAGGGGTAAAGGACAATAAGCACGTGGCACCAGCATCAAAACCACAGCAAGGGTGAAGTCAGGTAGGATGCATCCAGGAAAGCCCCCGAGGAGATCATGAGATGATGGGAAACATGCCTGCAGCCCACTGATGCACTCCAGGAGGATGGGTTGTTTTTCCACAGCAGCAGCAGCAGCAGCGGCAAAAGAAAACAAAACAAAAACAACTAAAATCGGGTTTTATTCGCTGAAAGCAAATGTTCTCTTCCCTGTTGCTTCAGCAGCCTGAGGAGAATCATGCAGTTTTTGTCAATATGCCCGAGGAACATCTAAGCCTTTCAACATCAATGTGTCATTTCCCATAACAGCCCATCACCGGGGCAAGTCCTACAAACAAGCCTTCATGGCCATAATATATGTTTCAGTGCATTTTGCTGTCTCCGACACAGCTCCCCAGGCTGCTTGCTCAGGCTCCAGGCTGCTGTCTGGAGACTGTGAACGAGCAGTGGTTGGGACCATCTCAGTGATGGCAATCTCAAGGCTGCTGCTAATAAGACAAGTCCACGCGCATCACCATCAGAGCTGCATTCTCCTCGCCAGAGCCAGGCTGCCACACTCCCTTAAATCCTGCCTCCCACCCGCCGAAGGGTGGTGGGTCAGGGCGAGCCCACACCACCGTGGAGGTGACCTGGCCAGAGGGTGCTGCGAGCTGGGGCTGCTGCGGGGACAGCAGGGGATGAGGACCTGCACCCTTGTGGGAGAGGAGTTAATGGGTAAATGTTAGTAGAAGGCACTCAGGAATATGCAGCCATGGTCTTGGGGCTTGGAAACTTACTGTTTGGCACTACCGACAGTTCCTTTTTTTGCAGCTTTTTATGTCCACTCTTATAAAGGTTTTTTTTACCTGGTTTCTGCCTTAAGCCACGGCCCAGCACCTGCCTGAGAAATTTAACTGGACTTTGACCAATATGCCAAGGCCAAAATAATATCTGGTATCTGAAATACAGGCATTTCCCCAAATAATCCAAACACTGCTGCATTTCTTTTTTGAGACCAAGGGGTTTTTTTATGCTATGGATTTTGCTGGTTTTAACGCTAACAATGTAAGATCAGATTTGTCTCGGGCTCCCACGCTTGTAATTTGTGTTTTTTAAGAATCAGCAAGGTTTAAACTATAAGGCACGTGTGCTGGGGTGAGGATGCTACTGCAGTGCATTGCTCTAACAAGGTTCGGAGAAGCACAGCAAGGGCCAATGTTATCTTGTGTAACTCAGAGGTCCTGAGGTCACCCTGAGTGGTCCTGGGGATGGAGCCACCATGCAAGGGACCAGACCCTGGTCTCAGCTGGGCCAAGCAAACCAACTTCACTGAAACTCCACCTGCTCCAGCCCTCCCTGAATTTGGCCCGGAACTATTCATAATCCAGATGACAGCTCTGTCTCTGAAGGGTACAGGCGGAATGCTGGAAATATGTGACTTCTCTATAATGAGTTTGGCAAACAAGGTAATTGCATGCCAGTCCTGCAGGTTTCATTAGTCTGTCTCTGTCCACGGCGGGCTGATCCTGCCTCTGTCCTCCAAAGTGGCTGTGCGCCAGCACCATCCATCTCTCGCTGTCCTCTTGGCTGCAGAGTCCAGTTTTTTAATAGACATGGTCTGAACAGATTCAATAGGTGCGCGGTGGAAGGAGCAAAGCTGCATCCCTGAACATCCCGAAGGATGGCTGAGCATTAGGCAGTCCCATAAATGATTGTCTTTCTAAGGTCAAAGGGTGGAGAGGCATGGTATCGCCATGACAGATTGAGAGAGATTGTTAATGTGGTATGCATTATCCCCAAATATGATCCAAATCTTAAAATAAGATGCCTGGAAGGAAGTCCCCACTACCCTGAAAGCAGAGCTCAGCAGGGTTCAGGTTTGTGCATCTTCAGGTAGACAGTGAGTTTGCTCAGACCGGAGCGGCAGAGTGATGGAGGTGGCCAGAGCGCACAGTTCTTCATTAAATTGTAATGAGTTGATGAGTTACTGGGGCCTTTCCTGCAGATCAGCCTGGAAGTGCTATTTGGGCAGGCAAGGATATGCTTTCAAAGTTCTTGCATTTGAATTCCTTTTTTTGCACCTGGGATTTGTGATCAGAGTTTTATTCTCATAAGCAGTTTCTACAGCTTTAAAACGCCTTCACATCTATTTTCCCTAATTTCTATTTGTAACATGAAGACTCAGCACATACATTAACCAAAGCTTTGGTGAACATCAAGAATTCAGGAACGTCCTGTGAAAAAAAGCAAGAAATCAACTTTAAAATAAAATAAAACCAAAAACAAAACCAGAAGATGAAAGAAAAAAAACCCTCCAAGTGGTAGGGATTAATCTGATTTCATCTAAACTTCCCCCAAATGGAGAATATTCTTCCAAAGTCAAACATGGAGCCCTCTTTCATGTTCTCTACAGTAACCTTTAGAGTTCAGAACGCTCATCTGTTCATCCCTCCAATCCCCTCTCGCAGTGGCGTTTGCAAATGACACAGACATTTGCCTGTGATCTGTGCTCTCCCCAATGCAGCCGAGCCTGCGCGCGCCTCCTAACAATTTTCTCTGGAGCAAGTTCAAGCGCAATTTGCTCATGCTGGTATCTATCTGTCATCGGATGTGTCAGCTGAATCTCTCTCAGCTCGGGTGGGGAGGAAGGAGACAAAAGGTCACCTACATACGGTATGTTCTGCAGGAGGCAGGAGAGAGGAGGAGGAAAACTAAGTTTTCATCTACCTGACAGGAATCGAATGCTTTTTTTTCCCCTTTTCCTTTCGCATTTCATTCCCCACAGCAGCAGCGCAGCTCAGTGCCTCTGGTAGTGGATGGTTGTGCTCAGGACAGATGAAAATGAACCAGATCCACCGGAAAGTTGGGAGATTTGGTGCCGCCAAAAGGTAGTTCTGAAGGTTGCGATGCCCTTCCTTAGAGTAAGGATCAGTCTCCAGCCTTTGAATGCCGACAGTGTCTTAACTCCCCAAGGCTGCGCTGAGCACCGAAAATAGGTCTGGTTGGTACAGCCAAGGTGCTTTCAGGAGCCAGCACGAGGCGCTTGGGTTCATGACACTGCCCCAGCTGAAGGCACACCGCGTTGCTTGGGAGCCCATCTTCCCGTGGGATCTGCAAGCAAGAAGGATGACTTCAAGTGCAGTTCTGCACTGAAAAGGGGTTAATGAAGACACAACACCTTCCTTCTCCTTGCATGTACTCGTAACCACGTCTGATTACCAACTGCACACAAGAACACGGGGCACCGTGACCCTGGCCTGCCCCACTGCAAGCTGGCATGGCTTCCATAGAGTGTGCCAGCAGGAGAAGTGCTCACTGGGAAGAGGAAGGACTTCACAGCCTAAGCTTCAACCTACATTAGACACTTAGCTCAGGTACCTTCAGCAGCTCAACAATTAGGCACCTAAGCTCTCCAAAATGGCAATTCTAAGCGTACCAATTAGGTGACTAAAGCAGACCATACCACTCCAACTCGACGATGGATGCTGGGTGCTGCTGCACGCAGGGTGGTGACAACCCTGCCGATTGCTGGAGAGCACCAGCCTGACTCACAGGTCCTTGGCAGGCTGACACAAAACAGGGCAGATGCATTTTGGAAACCACTGCAAAACTCCAATCCCACCAAGGACCAATACATCTCCTGATATAGGGCAAGGGCTTGCCATGCTCCGAGAAAACCAAGCGTATCCTGGGGTGTGAAACTTGGGTTGCCCAGCTCCACTTGCTTAGGGAGAAGTTTGGACTAGAAAACACAGCAGAGGGAAACACGGCGTGTGGTGGGGTGTGACCACTGCCCACACAAGAGCCAACCTCTGTCCCAGCGTACACAAGACTGCTCTGGCCTGGGAGAGACAGAAAAGTGGCTGGAGCGGGGAGGGAAGCCAGAGCATCCATCTCCATTGAAAAAGGATCTTAGCTTTACTGCAGATAGAACCACCAGGATTTTTTATATCCTTGAGGTTTATTTTGTTAGTGTTTCTGTATCTGACACCAGACAAAAGGGATTCTGGGAAAAAAAAATATAAATGGTACTTTTAGTGTTTTATAAAAGGAGATGTATGATCTCAGTCATTCAGTGAGAGCAGAAGACTTACGGGGTAGTAAGGAACAGAAAAGCGCTTGGAGATTTATTTCCCATTAGAGCGCGGCAGATGGAGAGGAAGGGGGCACAGACAAAACCGAATTATTTGATGTGGTACCAGAGCCAAAATGTGAAAAAGGCAAAAAATCAAATCGAGACAGGCTGAAAGTTTTCCAGGGAAACGTTTCCCTCCCCCCAGGAAAAGAAGTATTTTCTATAAAAGGACACGTTCAGGGACCACCCCTAGTTTTCATGAAATTGTTATTATTTTTCAGTTTGCATTGAGTAACCAACCCAAAAAGGATTAGCACCACCACAAAAAGAAGTTAGGTTGAGGTAGACTTATTTCCATTGAAAACGTAGGTGAAAGCAAAGGCTTATGTGCGATTCTTCCATCAATAAAATCTAATTTTCCAACCATTTCTAAGGCTGAGGTGAAAAAAAGAGCTAAGGAAAAACACTCTCAGGGAAAGCAGGCTGGATGCTATTGACAGTAAATCTACAGAAACTTTTACCGACCCTGCTGCTGCCGTTACCCGTCAATCTCCCAGAGTTGCCATGTGAAGGATAACCATGTCCTGGAGGACAGCCCGATGCTTACAAGAGGGACAGGCTTATACACCCAGAAAAATGCATATTATTTTTTCCCCTGGCCATATCTCTTCATCTAATAAAAGGTTTTATCTCTCCCTACAAAGCTTGTCTTACTGTGACACTTAACCCTCACTAGCTGCGCACATCCGAAATAACCAAGCCTATTTCGGGGGGTGGGAGAGGACCACGACGTACGGAGGCGACGCGGTCACTCTTGCAGAGGAACGCATCTCAGGTGGGTCAGCAAAGGAAGATTTTGCCCTGCCCGCCAGGAGGGCAGGCCCACGGGGGACCCACTGTGCAATCCCACTCCACTTGGAGGTTTCCTTTGCTGCGCCCCTAACCGCGCTCCCCCAAGCATCTCCTCTCTCCTTATTGCATCCCCGATGCTTCCTGTTGCCCCATTTCCAAAGTCACTGAAATAGGAAAATAGAGACACACACCCACACGATACAAATTTAGTAACGTGAATTGGAGAAGAGAGAACATTTTTTTTTTCCACGCCGGCTGTTACCAGCACACAGCAACAATTGGTGCAAACTGTACATTTTGCAGTATGTGTCAGCGCGCAGAGACCCAGACAGATTTTGAGCAGCAGCAGTAGCTCTGATGAAGCTGATTTGTAACAACCAACTTAAAGTAATGAAGCAACAAAACCACCAAACTATTTTACGGCGCAGCCAAACTAAATGCCTTTTGGTCCTTCATGCATGAGTCTTACAAGTGTAAACTTTTCACGCTAAAAGAAAGAAAATAATCCTTACACTTTAGCAAGAAGAATGATTCAGATAGCCCCAGGCAACAAAGATCTCAGCCGATACAGAACAACAGTGTTTGACTGTCTTTGGAAAAGTATTTGCCGATTTATTTTTTTTTTCACGTGCAACTTTGCTTTAAGCTACAAAAGACCCGGAGGTTAATGGCAGGTCACTAAGAAGAAGTTATTGTGTTATTTCTTTTCACCTATGCCTTCCTCCCCTTTTCCAGAGGTGTGGGGCCAAATGGCAGCGGCAGCCTGGACCCCCACTCTGTAAGCAGAGGTCAGCCCAGCCCTGGGTCTGAGCTTTGGGACAGGAACCTCCTCTGTGACTCCGGGAATGAAACGCAGCATCGCTTTTGTAGAGACTGTTCCAGCGCAGTTTTCAAAAGCAGATGTGCACAGAAATAAAAGCCAAACATCCGTCAGCTCCACGTGACAAACTCATACACCCAGCACATATGGTGGAAATCTGGTAAAGAAAGAGTGAGGGAACAAATACCTTGAGAGTTATTCAACCATCTCAGCACTTCCCATCTCCAAAATAAACCTCTCTGATGGGCAGAGTACCTTGGAGGAGTCCCTAGCTGCGCTGGACTTGACAGCAGCAAATATTTTCTACCCAAAGTGAAAATAGCGCATGAAGAAGACAGTAAAAACAGGTGGAAAAAAGAATGGAAACCAGAAACATAACTGGAGCAGCATGGGGTGAAATCCTGGACTTTCTAAGGCAATGGCAAAAAACTCCCACTGGTTTCCAGAGACTCATGTAAGTTCTCCTGTCATTAGTAACATCCAGACAAGTCCAGAAAATTTTATCAGGAAGGATTATGTTCACACTGTCCATCATTCCTTCTGCAGTTCCATCACCGTGGTGAGAGACCAGATAAGGTCCCCCATCCTGCCGACAGCGCTGCTCTGCTGTGGAGGAGGCTATGGCCTCTTGACCTTCTCTACTGCCTATAAGATAAGGTATAGAGCCTTTTTCTCTCCTGCTTAAACAGGATTTCTAGCGTTTCTTTCAGAATGAGGAGCATAGAAGAACTCTGTCTCACAAAAATGATGTTTTTAAATGAATGCTTCCTAACAACCTGGTGAGATGGGATGGAGGGAACGATCTCTCTGCCCTGCACATGACAGCATGCCTCTGCTCCCCTCTGACACAGCCTCCACAGGCTGCCATAACGTCCAGGGAGCAAGCTTCATCCCTGACCAGCGCCCAGCAGTCCCAGGGTGAAATGAGATAAAGTGACCTCCCGCTTAGCAATGGGACATGGCTTCCCCAGAGCTTCCTTCCAGCTCTGTAAATCAGTCGTCCCAGGCAGAGGTTGGCCGGAGGGTGCCTCATCCCTCCCAAGACTCAGAGCCCTGCCCTCCTCTCCCAAAGCCATTTATTTGGAAAGGGCACAGAGAGGTCCCAGCAAAGCTGTGACTAATGCCTAGCTAATTCCCAGAAGAGAAGGCAAACCAGCTCCCAAGGAAACGGTCTCTCATGCTTTCCTGACCCAGGCTGTGACAGTTTAAGAGAGAGCTCGCTCTTACCAGTAAAAATAAACGCTTTCCTCATCAGAGATTACAGAGGGCAGCTCTCCCTTCTCTGTTCCATCTGCAGGGCCAGCGGTGCGAGGGCAGGAGTCAAGATGTTGAGTACACCGAAGACCTGCAGCAGCGCACCGCAGGGATTAACCTAGGTGCAGGTCAGAGGAGAAATTTAGTGTGACTCTTGCCCTAGCCTTTTTAGGTGTTAAATGCTGAAGTCATTGGTTGGTTTTCATTTTCATTTCATTTTCATTTCATCTAAGCCCAGACAAAACTTACCTTCGCTCTCCCTGAGTCGCTGCTTCCTACTCAGGGTTTGAATACCAGAACATAGAATCACAGAATAGTTTAGGTTGGAAGGGACCTTGAAGATCATCAAGTTCCAACCCCCATGCCATAGGCAGGGACACCTCCCACCAGCCCAGGTTGCTCCAAGCCCCGTCCAACCTGGCCTTGAACACCTCCAGGGATGGGGCAGCCACAGCTTCTCGGGGCAACCTGGGACAGGGGCTCACCACCTTCACAGTCAACAATTTCTTCCTAATATCTCATCTAAATCTCCCCTCTTCCAGTTTAAAGCCATTCCCCCTCATCCTATCACTCCATGCCCCAGTAAAACATCTCTCCCCAGCTCTCCTGGAGCCCCTTTAGGGACTGGAAGGCCGCAATAAGAGCTCCCCGGAGCCTTCCCTTCTCCAGGCTGAACAGCCCCAACTCCCTCAGCCTCTCCTCACAGGAGAGGTGCTCCAGCCCTCGCAGCATCTTCGTGACCCTAATGGATAGTCCTTACTGCAATGTTTACCACATGCACAGCTGTGAAACAGCTCCCAACCTCTAGACTTTGGTGGAAGCTGCTCTTCACTTAAGCCTGGAAAGGAGGTTCTGAGTGTTGCAAACAAGCAGCAAACAGCATTGCTTAATACATGGAAAATACAGTACACATGAGCTATTTGCAACACAAAGCACTAAGGCTCAATGAAGTTGAGAGAATATCTATTAAAATGAAGAATACTTCAAAATTACAGATTTTTTTCCTCCTCAAATGTGTATGTTTTAATTAAGTATTTTTAGCACTTTGTGCTCCCTACATTATCAGCTAATTTGTAAATTCCAGTGTCTTTACATACTTTTTAAGCTACATTTGTTCTACTGACAATTAATACTTTATTCAATTAATATTTTTACATTCACCAAAGCAGTATAAAATCTTTCATCTTTGCAAAAGAAGAATATTCTTTTAATGATCTCCAATGTTCTGCTGCAGGCAATGTTTTGCAGGTGTACTTGGGAGTCGGGAAGCAATTACACAGAGCTGGAACTGCCAACGCTCTTTCTCCGTTTGGAGGAAAGGAGGTTTCCAGCACTCAGTAACTTGTCTTTAGGAGGAAAGATATTGCACAAAAATAACCACAGTTTAGTGAGCATTGTGCGTTTTGCCCGTATGAACTTAAGTTGTCTCTTCGTAAGGAAATATAAAGTCTCTTGTTCCACTAGTTCACTCCGGTCAGTGTGCAGGACCACTGAAGGACCACTAAAGAATATGGAAGCTGATGTGAACCTCAGTCTTCCCATGCAGGTTTCACCCTTCTGCAAGGGCTGATTTCGAGGAGTTTTACCCGCCTGAGGGTGTGAGCAGAGTATCTCTGCAGCATAACTTTGTAAAGCAGAACTGCAAAAGCTCACTAAGTCTGAACCGCGGAAGGAATTGAGGTTTGAGCATGTCAGCAAGGAACACAAGTACCTCAGAGCACGAACTACACAATAAACGACCCATGGCTTTCTGTACAAAAAAAGGACAGGTTCATGGGATAAACTATCACAAGGAAAGAAATTATTTTAGCCATATAAATGTCAAGCCTATTTTAAAGAAAATAGCCTTTAGTTTAGCAGAAGTAGTTTCTGACCTAGGAATACTTTGCTGGTGCAGAGGGAACCCAGTATCCAACTCTGCTTTCATGATGCTGTGCCAAGGCAGCCCGTTAAGCAAGAGAGGACTTTCAAATCCTTATTTAAGAAAAGAGGTCAGACTGAGCTCAAACAGTTTCTTGTTGAAATGCAGCTTAATGTAAATTTGACTAACTATCATGGCTCAGTGCCAGTCAGCAGCTTCAGAGAGGTTTCTGAGAAAGGTTCTTCAACCTTCCTTGGCTTCAATCATCCTTATTCAGGGAAACAGGGTAAAGCAATGAGACGGAGAGGTCTTCATAAAGGAAAAAAATTACAGGGCCTTGCCACGGGATAGCTATAACTAGCAAGTCAAGATACCCATGCCAGACAACGTGTCTGCTGGTTTTGCTGCTGGACTACATCTTACCTTAAGGGAAGCAAAGAGAGTTGTCGTCTGTGGGTGAGATGAACAGAAAGATGAAGCTACGTGTGCTGCAGAGATGAATGTGTCACACCAAAGTTCATTTCAAGCACAGGTTAGGGTGGACTGGAGGGTGACGTGGTGACAAAATCTTTTATTCATCCTAATTTCGTGGCTAGATTTGTGTAAGAATGAGGACAACAATTTTGAAAAGCGTCACCACAAATGTGTTTCTTTATTTTGTTGCATTTTTCTCTTAAGGCTTAAAACTTGATGTATTCAATCAATTCTACTGCTCCTGTTACATTGGGGATTAGTTAATTGCAGAAGCAAAAAGGGTGCCTGATTTATTATGTATAGAGCTTTGGAAAACTACAAAAAGCAGAAACCTAGACAAGTCATCCAACTCCTCACTAATGGCCTTCAGCAACGAGGAAATGAGACGAACTCTACTAAAAATGCAAATAAAAAGCAACGTATGAATTCAGGCCTCTGTCTTCATTACAGAATCAATAAGAAATACATGAATTCAGACAGCCAGAAGTTTAAAGCTGAAAAAAGGAGAACAAACCCCAGTCTTTCACATCTGTAGCGCTGGCAGCAAGGAAATCTTGCCAAATTCCTAACCACTTATATGGCAATTTATGCCTCCCATCGCCCCATGTGTGTTCTAGTTGCCTATGTCAACAGTTCAGGGAAGAAGTTTCCAGAAAAGAAAGGCCAGTCCTCCTCTGGGGACAGGAGGAGCCTCTTTTGAAGTCTCTTCCACGATGAGAGTGTGAAATCATCAAGACCCATCGAACTGAACTTGAGCAAAATTTAAACGGGAATTTCTGACCAGTCCAAAAACCCTCACTGCTTCTTCCCAGATGTTTCTCTTGCAGGCGCGATGCCTGTCCCACTGCAAGAGGGGCTCAAGCGCAGGGACAACACCCCCTCTAAAGGCTTCTCAGTCATGCTAAGGAACGAGACTGATCAGCAGCTGCATGAGAAATCCTCTTCAAGGGTAAGTTTCAGACACCCAATCTATTCCGGATAAAATGTAAGAACTTGAAAAATACAACTGTGATACCAGCTGCTTTTGAGGAATCCATTACGCAGCCATCAGCTCACGACAACTCTTGGCTTTTAAAGACTGAAGCAGTGACACGGAGGAGAGAGATCTCCATGCAGCTACCTAACCTCAAAGCCCCTTCGTGCTGAAGCATCTGATACAGCACTAAGCCTGTGCAAACTAAATTTAGTGCTGAGAAAACGGAGCTCAAACACATACAAAGCTTTCACTCGCTGTGTGTGCATGTGTATGTGAACGAATCAAATTTCTACACTGCTCTTTGCCAATTAATACCTCCAGATAAAACACACCAGGGAGAGACTTACAATTTCAAAGATTCTGTGTGCTCTCATGCCCTGATAGACATCGTAGCACTTTACTACTGTTTTACATGTCCAAATATTTGCCTGGATAAATAGATTTAGAATAGTTTGAACAAGCTGCACTTTCTCTGAGGAAACTGGATGAGTCACATTGAAAAAAAATATTCTGGAGAAGATCTACAGCACAACTACAGACAGGGAAATGAAAGGAGAAGTTGACACTAAACAATGCATCACAGGTGGAAACGTCCAGACTATGTGAAACGTGAGTAGTCTATAGATTTAAAGAAAATTTGCTGAAGGAGGCATTTCCCCAAGCTCAGTCTCTACGAAAACTGCTTCGTAAAACAATCAATTGGATATATACCTTATTTAAAACATAAAAAATATAAAATATACCTATGAGCTCAAAAGGTATTGACCAGCGGGAAAAACTTGCCAAACCATAGTTAGAGCTAAACCTTTTCTTCCCAGCAAGAGTCTCAGAAAGCCCAAGGAGCCACTCCTCTAAGGTGTCCGCTCGGCTGGACTGCCATGGTGCTACAGGTCCTGCGTCCATGCAGCGAGGTGGCCTTAGTCCTGGACCCAGACCTTGCCATGCAAAGGAAAAGAAATTGGGAAAGATTTGAGTGGAAACCTGCCCGGCGTACTGGAAACACCCCTGGAAACATGACACAAATATCTCAGATCCAACAAAACCAATGCTTTTCACTCTTTTAACTTTTTTTTTTTTTTACTCCGCTCAAAAGGACCGAAATAACACATGTGCCATAAGAGAGGGCTGGAGTTACAATTCTGTGTCCCTCAGGACACAGTGAGAGCCCTCACGTGCTTCAGAAACCCAAGTGGAGATCTAGCAGGTTACGCAGATCAATTGCAGGCATAGAATTAGGGAAGCAAAAAGTGATATTCGCACCATTAAATATAGGTTGGCGCCTTAATAAGGCACAAAGTGAGGGAAATGAGAAGCTTTTAAATTGAAGTTATTATGTGCTGTAACAACTGCCAGAAATTATATGCTAATGTCATTCTCTTGCTTTTATTCCTCTCCAGTTCGGAAGCAACCCACTCCCCTCAGTCTCTTCTTGCATCGGCAACTGCTCCCCTCTCACAGATTTGACACCACTCTCTCTTCAGACAGTGGACGCTCCACCATCAAAATGCAACATTCTCCACCCCAAACCCAGCACCATCATGGATCCAGCAACCTCTTTGCCTGAAAGCCCCCCTAGCATTAAGCCCCCCCAGGACTTCTCCATGCCTATGCCTCAGGTTGGACCATAATTTGAGATGCTACTCATATCATTTCTTTCCTACCAGCAATAAATCTGCTGCTAGAAAGATCTACTTAGGCAGTCAAGCTTTCTCAGCCTTGTCTTTCACTTCTGTATGCAGAAAATAGTAATAAAATAAAAATAAAAATCAATTAAGACTATTGCATTTTCCCTCCTTCCTGATTTGCTTCATTTAAAAGTAAGAAACAGTCCAAGGTTGGCCAACTGGAAACTTGCAGCATGGCAACTTCCACCGCTTTCCTGCCTCCAGGAACACAGAGGAATAAACCCAAACCTTCTTTCCTCCTGATCTTCAGCTTCTGGCTCTGCGTTACTCGTGCATTGTGCAGTCAACCTACTTTCTGTTACAGGCACTCACACCTCTAATTAAACAGATGATTATTTCAGCCTTTGGCTGGTTCCTTCTATGTGGGGACTCCAAGCTTACGTCATTCCTTCTGCCCCGTCCGTTCTGCAGTTTGACACACCACCAAGGGCAGGAGGATTGTGTGGGCAACACATGATCCTCCGGCTACGTTGGTCCTGTTTGGCAGCCCCTGTGTCATCCCCAGACAACCCAGTAGCATCTCAGTGGTGTCACTTACTGCACAACAGAGGGTGTTCAGATACTATGGAATATAAACTGAAACTGTAACCAAAGTGAAGGATTTCCTGGGTGAACGTGGTAGAACCCAATCCTGTGGGGCCGTTAGCACCTAGAAGCTATTTAGAACTAGAAATAAATACTCTAAGGGTGTCCTGCAGCTCACAAACAAGTACGCTGTGCTCTCCTCAGCCACAGGTAACGGTCCTGAATCCCCTCCGCAACCATAAGTAGCTTTGCTCTTCTTATCTGGGTGAACGGCTGATGTTCTCCAGTCACCATGGGTATTGGCGCCCAAAATCAGGCTGTGGCAGATGTTCAATCACGTCAGCAGCAATAAGCATAAAAATGGTGTTATGTGAAGCAATGAGAGAAAAAAAAACCACCACCACCCCCACCCCCCCCAAAACAAACAAACAAAAACCATTGACATGGGAACACAAGACCAAGGTGAAAAGCAGAAAGCCACAAGCTCACAAGCAATTATGGGTGACTTTCTTGGCAATCACAACTTGCAAATGAAGTCCACCTCCTGCCCCAGTGGCTGATTGCCAGGAACAAGTTAATTAACCATCACTAACAAATGCACGGCTAGTCTAGACTTTAACAACTCTACTAACGCTGGCTCCACCTCCTCTTGGCAGCTTCCCCCAACTGACCTCCTGTGATTGCCCACGGGCCAAGTTCATCCTCAGGAAAAGTCTTTTTATCGTTAGTTTGCACCAGGAATTAATTTAGCCCCGAAAGTATGCCCTGGCATTTTCCCCATAACTTAAAGGAAACAATAATTTTTTTTTTTTTTTAACCTTCCCTCAATGTCATTAATCTTTCCTGTCTTCTTCCAGTCACCTTGATGCCAAAGGCTCACGGCCAACTCCTTTTCTCTTTCAGCTGATATTTGCAAGCATTTATTTTATTTTACATGTTGCTCGTTGAACTTTTTCCAGTTCATGTGTCTTATTTTAAAACTACAATTCACAAAATAGCCTAATTCTCCAAATGGTGCCGAACCGAGTGGAATAATTACCTTACTTGTTTTAGGCCTCTGCTGGAGTCCAGAATTATACACTTGGAAAATTATGATTGTTTTATCTTCGTCTTTTTTTCAGTTTCACAAGACGTGTGAAAGACAGGTTTTTATAAAGGACATAAAACCAGCCAAAACTATAATTACCACAGACAGAAAAGAATTCAGAGAAAAGATGATTTTATGATTAAGGCATTGGAGTAGAAACTCGGAAATTTAGATTCTTTTTGTGGCTCTGCCAAAAACTCCCTCTATAACCGTTGCTGAGTGAGTTAATCCCTCTGTGCCTCCAATGAAATACTCCGGCACTTCCCTGTTTTACGATAGCTGCTGCGAAAACACATTCATTCACATTTGCGAGATGTTCAAATGCACCAATAATCAGAGAACCACAACGCCTGGGACGGTTACAATCATCTGGCTGTATTTAATCATCTCTTGTCAGAAGCATATGCATCTTTAATCACAAGCACATGGGATACAGCAGCGTCGCTCTTGAGAAACAAGCGCCGTACTAAAAGGAAAAAAAAAAGGAGGGTAAAAATTCCATGTTCCTAACAGAAAATATTTAGTAAAGCCAGGCGGCGGATGCTTAAATGTACATCTGAAGCTCAGCATCACCCCATTCCAGCTCCCCCTGGGACAGGCTCAGGGACAGGGGACAGGCTCAGGTCTCTTACTGAAAAAAAACCTGACCGAGGTGGCAATTCGTATTCCATGGGAGATGTGTGCAGCCAAGAGCAATTACAGCAACTCCCCGGCTTCCATCTTCATACCAAGGAAAAGTACACAAAAGAAATGTTACTAAAGACATACACATTGTTTTTAAAATAACCTTAGAGACAGGATGCCAGAGGAGCCAGAGGGATTAGCTGCATACATTTCCAGGACACGATGAGGACACTGAACTTTCATCAGAGCGAACTCCATTCGAGACCTCTGAGACTGAGCAGCGGCTGAAAGGAGAGAGCAGGAAAGCCGAGCCCCCGCGAGCCAAAGCAGCAGAGCGAGCGAGGGGCCCTGCGGCACCCGCGAAGGCAGCCGCCTTCACCCAGCGCTCCAGCGCCTTGCTGGCAGCTTCGGGCAAAAGCTAAGGCACGTCCAGAAGGTCTTTTATCTGATGCTGCTGCCATGAACCCCGCTTGCATCATGGGCTTGGATAGAAAGGGCGGCCGCCGTGCTCTGCCCACCCCCGGCACCCTGCCTGGCGGAGGGGGGAAGTTCACGGGGGTCTCCCGTCTTCTCTCTTCCTCCCCGAGTGCCAAAGACAGGGAAGGCTGTTGTGTCAACTCATCCCCGCCCCCTCCTTCCTTTTTCATCGCTTTAATAAATTAAGCCGAGCAACAATAGAGATGAGAGAAAGCAGGACAATGTGGTAAATGTAGCAGAAAGAAATTTGAATTGTAATGAGGAGAGCTAATCAGGAAAAGAATGGACTAGAGAAAAAAGCACTAATGAGTTTCTAAATAAATTCAAAAGGTTAATATTGTTCTATCTAACAAATACGAGAAGAATCCTGATGTGAAATGAAAGGCCTCACTCCAACGCCCTTGCGGCCATCCGGTACAGCCATGTCCACCCACCCACTCGAGTGACCCGTCCGACCACCACAGCCTTCTGCTGCCGCCACAGACCGCTGTTGGCAGTGGGGTCTCCCAGGATCAGCCCCCCCCCCGGCTCTCCGGCTCTCTCCTTCTGCACGTCAAACGCTACAGCCAAAGTCCAATAAGTTAATAGACAGGGTTTTGTGACTCATCTATGTTAGCATTAACAAATCAGTAATCAAACCGCAGTTTTCAAACCGTGAGGGATGTGCGTGTGTCTCTGTGAAGGGCTGGACGACGCGCTTTTTCCAAGTACACTCGTATTCACTTTTATTACCGGGTGGATTGCCAGGGTGAGTAAACAGCTAAAGCAGGTTCGCTGAGGAAAGGGCAAGTAAAAATAAAAGTTTATACAAATTAAAAAGCTGGTGTTTGTTTGTTTGTTTTAATTTATATGGTGCCAGTAGTCCAAAATATAAAGCTAAGACTTTCTGTATATAATCAAAAAGAAAATATTCAGAGCCTTTTATGCATTCTATTACAAAATGCGGTAAAAATTGTATTTCAGCAAAAATAAGGTATTTTTTTAGGTGAGGAAAGCAGCCCCTTTCATGAAAAAGAAATATCCAATTCCCCGCAAAGTAATAGACTCACGGGCTTTTCATAAGAATAGCAGATCTGCTCAACTATTTTCTTTCTTGAAGGAAGGAAACGGTGCCATTATAATATTTTACCCCAAATATAAAAAAAAAAAATCCCTAGAATGACATTATTCTTCAGGGACAAGTCTGAGTGTATTTGTGTGCACGGCTGTCCATCTGTCTTCCCAACGGCAAACAAAATTGGGAGGGAAGGGCTGAGGGGAGCTGCACATTTATCTCCCCCCCGGTCCCACGATGCCGGGAGATGAGTTAGGTGCAGTCCCAGAGCCGTGTAACCTCATTACGATCCAACTTTACCCACACTAATAAATCTGTCCGCGCACACGGCTGCGGGCACAGCCACACGCCGCCGCGCCGGCACTGCCGGGGGATGCGCGATGACGCAGAGCCCTTCGGGGCCGCGCGGGGCAGAGCCGAGCGTGTCTCTGCCCCTCTGCCCTGCCCCAGGCGGCAGCCGTGGTCCAGACCCCGCGCGTGCTCCCGACGGGCAGAGCTCCATCCCTTCAAGCTCCCACCATCAAAGGATCCCTTCGCTCCTATGGCTTACAGAAAATGAACAAAATTAAGACGTGCACCTTTTTTTCTTTCAAGCACGTGAATTATTCTACAGTTGGAGTAATACTCCCGCGCTAAGACTGACCATCCTATGTATTATTCACGGGAACCTTGCAAAATGCTGCTCAGCCACTCACCTGCCATGAATAATTTCGTTTGACAGGCAGGTTAAATACTGTCGCTTTCTAATCCTCCTCCTCCTCCTCCTGGCAGGGAAGGTGGGCATTGGTGCACTGCACCGAGGCGCATCATGGTGGGGAAGTTTAATAGAGGCTTCGGTGGAGTTCGACCCTGGGAGGGAAAGGCTGAAAGCAAAAAACCTTGGACCCAAGAGAGAGGAGGAGTGGGAAATGCGCGGAGACAGGGACTTGACAGTCAAGACATGTATATTCTTTGCAAGTAACCCTTTGAATGCCGGTAGGAGACGTGAGCTTACCCTCACATCGGTTATGGAGAGCTCACCAGAGCTCCCCGATGTTCCCAGCCCAACGCACGAGGGAAATGAGACAGAAACCACTGGAGCACCTTGTGCTCCCGAGCCCAAGGTGGAAGTCTCACCGACTGAATGTTTCTGGCAATACTCTCTCTGTAAAAGCTTAAACGCAAAAATCTTTCTGAGACAAAGGGCACTGCGATGAAATTGCTAACTGTGAATAAACAAGACAGTTGCAGAGCTCATCATAACCCTAATGATCCTCTCGAAATCATGCAGGCCCATCACCTAGATCTATTGGCCACATTAGCAGAATGCTGAGTGCGGGAAATACGGAAAGGATCATTTTTAAAGGGTTTTGCGTGCCGCGCTCATTGGGAACCCTTTGAGATGGAGCCTAAAGCAGATGGTGAAATGGGAAAATTAGTCACATTAATTCTTTAGCAGCCTAAAATAAATACAAAAATTTTATGAAATAATGAAAGCCCACTTTTAGTTACACTTTTGCAGCAGTCGTAAAAGTGCCAATGGGAAGAATCCAACACTGCTGCATTCCGCACCACAAACCTGCTGCCAGTTCATCGGTTCAAGGGCACAGAACAGTAATAGCCTGTAAAAAAATATAAGGTCTTCCCCCTTCATTGGCTATTGTTCCACGGCCTCACAAAAGAACAAACAACTGAAACAGCAAATAAACCTCACTGTACACAGTGCTGAATGCTGAAACCCTTTCAATTTTCTTTCACACACGTTTTCTACAGAACAATATCTTTTGCTTTGAGCTTCTCACCCACTCCGCAAACTCTTACAATGGGACAACACTATGAGTCCCCCATTTTACAGACAGGGAAACTGAGGCACTGCTTTCATCCAGAGGGGCAACAGCAAAGTCAGGACTACCCCCTACACTTAAGCCAACCCCAAGACTGAGTTCTCCTGCTCGTTTTGCAGGAGGACCTGCTCCTCGGGTGACCTGGTGTATCAAACCATCAAGGTCTCCTGAGCTAAACAGACGGTGTCCCCTGTCACAGCGACGCCAGGACTTGCGGCCTCTGAAGTTTCCCCTCACCCAGATGAGCCAGAGGACCCGAGGAACGTGCCACAGGCGAAGCCCACTCCCACAGCAGCAGGTTATACAAAATTTTACTTACAGTCTTAAACACGAGAAGCAAATAAAGAACACCGCAGAATTCATGAGACGTTTCTGTGTGAGAGCAGTACAAAGCTCTGTGAAACTGCTGAAAGCAAATGAGGGAGAATGTAAATGTTTCGTACTAAAAGTGCTAAAGTTCACTTTAAAAACCACTAACACCGAACTCATCTAATACTAAGACATAATATTTGCTAAATGGAAATCTCTGACTCAGTTTTTGCTCCTGACACATCGCAGCCCCATTGTTTTCTGGCTATTTTATTTCCGACCAATTTTGGCAATTTTTGGTTTTGAGTAAAACCTACCAAGGCTCACAACCGCGTGCAGCTCTAACCTGCGTTTCTCTAAGCCTCTGTCTGTGGGTCCTGTCGCTATTTTAATTCTATCCTCTCCTCTCTAATGCACTAAGGTGTGCAAAATGAGTGCAGCTCACACAGCGAGAGCTGCCATCAGCAGAGAGCCGCTTCATTAGTGCTTCTCCCATCAGGTTAGCGCTGGGATAAGCAGCCAGCTGTTTCAGTGAATAAACATATGTGGACTTACATCACCTGAACAGGCTGCCCTGCCCCATTCCCCAGCATCCCGCAACCGTGAGACAAAATTTAACACAACTCCAGCACTGTCCAACGCCCGGATGGATCCTCCTCTGCAGCCCAGGCTCGGGGCAAGAGCCACCGGCAGCGCCCTGAGCGGCTCCTTCTCCTCTGGCCTCTCCCAGGGCTCAAACACAGGAGACTCTGGTTTGGCAAGATGCCACGCATCAGCCAAGCTCTGGGGACTGCGCTTCTGCTCTTAGTCCAGGGTTAGCGAAAGCACGCACGGCTCGGGAGCGACCACGCTGACAAAGCTAAGGCTGCACGCACGCGCTTACTGCCGCCACACACAGCGCGGCTGGCTACAGCAGGGCCACCATGTTCCCAACCCCTTCTCAGTACTCACAACACCACTCAGCAACACACTCAGAAAACCCTTCTTTTGAGGCCACAACTGGAATACTGTGTCCAGCTTTGGGCTCCCCAGTTCAAGAGGGACGGCGAACTGCTGGAGAGAGTCCAGCGTAGGGCAACTGAGATGATTGAGGGATTGGAGCATCTCCCTTATGAGGAAAGGCTGAGAGCGCTGGGACTCTTTAGCCTGGAGAAGAGAAGGCTGAGGGGAGACCTTATTACTGCGTACAAGTATCTAAAGGGTGGGTTGGAGGAGGATGGAGCCAGACACTTTTCAGTGGTTCCCAGTGACAGGACGAGGGGCAATGGGCACAAGTTGGAACATAGGAAGTTCCATTAAAATACAGAGAAAAACTTCTTTATGGTTAGGGTGGCAGAGCAGTGGCACAGGCTGCCCAGGGGGGTGGGGGAGTCCCCTTCTCTGGAGATTTTCAAGCCCCGCCTGGATGCAGTCCTGAGTGATGTGCTCTGGGCAATCCTGCTTTGGCAGGGGAGTGGGACTGGATGATCTCTAGAGGTCCCTTCCAACTCTGAAAATTTCGTGATTCTGTGATTCTTTCCAGTTTGAAACATCCCTTGGGCTGAGGCTTTCCTGCCCTGCTCCCAAAATGGGCACTGCTACTGGATGAAAGGAGGTGGGAAGAAAGCTTCTCTGTGCTCCTCCTGCCTCTTCTCAGCATCAGCTGAGAGCTCTGGGCTCTGGAAGAAGCACGGCTGGGTAAAGGTCATGATCTGAATGCAGATTATTCATGGCCATGACTTTACCTGATGAATTATTCTAAACATATAATTCAGCTGGCTGTACTGAGCGTGTATAGGATGCGCCTCTGCAGCTACTCTAAATACAAAGGGGGGCATTAAATAAGGACAGTCACTTGCTTGAAAGCGTAATATTTTATTTGCCACAAATATGCTAATTCTTTAATTTTCACAGTCTGCGCTAACTATAAATACAACCTGAGGAAGATACGTTTTCTTGTAGCTGATTACTAGGTAGCGTATCACAACCGATACCTTAGATTTTAGACCCTGATTCAGTGTTTCCTTAGACTCTTACCTAATTTTCGTTACACAGTAATAGATTTTGAGTTGCTTACGAACATGTAGGACTATCATCTGTCAGCCGTGTCCCCGTGCTGCTCATTATTGGTGCCTACCGAGCAACTTTATTGGCAGGTTTGTCAGAAAATGCAGCGCTTTTTCTAGCGCCTTCTAAATAAATACTAAGAGGCAATGAAGAAGCAGCCAGTTCGGTACCTACCCCGACCTCCTGATGAACCTTCTGCTTTCTGGACTCCGGTTTACTGTATTCAGGCACTAAAAGCAAAAACGGAGTGCCTTTATCATTTAACACATCTTCTCTTAAGCTTCACTAGTCCTGCTAATTAATGCTATCTAACTCTTAATTTTAAAAAGGATATTTTCTGTCGCCGTGATCTCTGCTGGGCACAAGGTCCCACGTGGCGGGACCACAGGCATCATTTTCAATAGGATCTGGGGAGGTTAAAAACAATTTAGCCGGTGTGTTGTAGGTAGGTCTAGTTAGAGCTAATCTAATTACACAGGAATTATGGGAATCGTCTCCAAGGAGGAAGGCACTAGGCCTCAGTCCAAGAGGAATAAACTGCAATTCACCAAAGCAAGAAGGCTCAGAGACACCGACCTGGGACCGCAGCATGTAATGCCCGTTCAGGGGTGCGCTTGCAGGTGGTTAATTATGCTGACCTTAAGTGCTTTGCCCAGGCTGGTAACTGGAAGCACGTGCTTAAAGCTGAGCTTCAGTGCTTTGTGGAGCTGGGACAATACGAACATTTCAGCTTGGGTCCACCTCTGAAATTTGCAGCTCTGTGGAGTCATCCCTTTCTTGGCAAGTTATACAAATATCTCCAAAGGCTTTGAGTCCCACGTGATGTTTGTAACTCCTGCGGTACTTTGCCATGACAAAAGAGGGATGGGAAAGGTCGCTATTACCAAATTTTAAAGTGACAAATTTACTGTCGTCCCACAGTGTTTGGGACTGTTTATTGTTTTAGTGCTCCAGTCCAACATCAGCACAGAGAATTTTAGGAGACAAAATGAACAGAAAAACTATTTTAAAACCAAGCGCAACTCTTTGAATGTCCGGAATAGTTCAAGTGCATTGTTGGTTCAGGACAAATATTCAATTTAATTCTTATCTTATCCAAACTCCCAATCTCTTTTGTCATCAGTTATTTTCCACGGCACTGAACAAGAGAGCTGTGAACTTACATTTAAAAGACACAGAAACAACACGGAGCGCTTCCGCTTCCCTCCCCAGAGATTAGCCCATTCCAGGCTTCTGACAACCTCTAGACCTTGGGGAAGCTCAAACCCAGAACAAGCCCGAATGAAATCCCAAAACTGGAGAATTAATGGCAGTATTTAAACATGACAAGTAATTTTCCAGACATATCAGGGCAGATCAAAATCCAGGAGGGGTCACACTAATGAGATGTAATTCTGTTGTACAAGGTTGAGAGCTTTCTTTAGATCTCTGTCAAAAAATTTTCAGGTATAAGGGACAGTCTGTCTCACATGGTCTCTCCACCATCTCATCTTGTCACCTATAAAATTGCTCCTCCACTTATTCCACAGATGGGAGAAACCAAACCAAGCAGGGCCAAAGCCAGGTGCTTTTCTTGGCCATGTCCAATCCATGGAGCTCATTAGAAAAGTTTGATGTAATCATTCCTTTGAAAAATACACATCTATTAAATGGAAGCTGATCAGAAGAAAAAGTAACTTTCATATATTTCCTTGATTTTAAAAAAAGGTCAGAAACATTTTTAAAGTTCAAATAAAAAATGCTCAAAGGTAGATGAACTTTTTTTAAAAAAATTGCAGGATAACGTTAATTCTGTTCAAGCAAACGAAGTTAATTGACTGGTTAGCAAAAACGTCCAGATTGTAGCTCTTCCTTCTGATTTGAAATCTCACGCGCTTTCCTGGGAAAAGAAAATAATTTCTCACTGTATCAAATCAGATATTGTCATCACACTTCTGAATCTTTTCCTCATAATGACCTGCTGAGAGCAATTTTCCCATTCTTAAGTAAACAATTTGGGTTCTCCCCGCCCCTCCCAACACCTGGCACAGACATAGGTCACGCAGCTGAGTACCATTTCCCCATCGCACGCAACACGTCCCACAAGCGCTCCCCTTCTCCTGTGCTGGTAAACCCTGCCCCAGCAGCATCGCCCCAAGGGACAGCGGGATGCAGACGGGACACGGTCCCTTTCCACTCAAACCAGGGGAGCGACCACAAGCGGACAGCAGCGCAGACCCTCAGGACGTTCCCCTCCCGGTCCGTGTTTTCTGTAAGAAAGCATCCCTGTGCTTCTCTCAGCTGTGAGCAAGATGCGCTTTTATGCAGAGAAAAGCAGCCTGGACTGACTCAAAGTACCTACACAAAGTCAAAAACCACCTGGGCCTTGTTGCCACAAGGCAAGGTTTAGGCACGTGATCATCACATTTTAAAGCCAGCCATTCCCTGTGGTCACAGCACCACCAGCTAAGGCAGTATTGTAGCGGCAAGGTCCGCAGAGCATCCTCAGGCCCCGGCCGGATACCACGGGAAGCTTCAGCACAATAAAGTTGCTTCCCCTGTCGGACGTACGAAGGCCTGGGGCTTTCTATTCTAGATCTTAATTTTCCACTCATCTCCTCCATAGTCCAAGGATAAAAGAGGTCCAGTGGACTTCAAGAAGGAAAACAAGAGACAGAAAAGCGTAACCCCATCCACCTTCATTGCCCCCAAACCTACTCGACTTCATCATTTCCGCAGCAAGTCCTTCAAAATACCGGAGGCGTTGTGCTTACGCACGTGCCAAGAGCAAATCAGGGCCCCTCTGACACTCCAGAGGACACCTGGGTCGTTGTGGGCACAAATGCGCACCTCCGGCTTTCCGCACGGACCCCCGAGGGGGTGCGCAGAGGAAGGACAAGCCCGGCAGATCTTGCGTGATGTGGGACTTGGAACAACGCATCAGCTATCGCGGTGGAGGTAAGTCCAAAAGCACTGGCAGGGTTAGGTCTCAGCAGGACGCGTTATACTATGGAGTGTACGTGTGGGAAATAAAAGGTAAACTGAAAAGACGAAACTGCTCCAGACAGCATCTTTATCCAACCGGCAGAAAATCAGCTGCTCAGCAATGGGCTTCGTGGGCTGGTGTATTTGTGCGAGCCGGGCAGCCCGAACCTGGGGGATTCTACTCAAAATACTGCCAGCAGAGCACAAGTACGGTGCCTTCAGCACAAGCGCAGTCAGCTTTGCCTTCATACAGGGAAAAGGGAAGGAGGAAGGAAACAAATGCCATAGGAAGGAGCGGAACAGCAGAACGAGACGGCAGCACAGATGACAGGAAACAATTCATAACTTACTTGAGAGCCTTTTCCAAGTCATCTGTTCTGCAGCTCAAACAGCAGTGGAGGTTTGTTCGACTGTATTACGCACAGACACATAAGCGCACATACATTCAAAGTTGTTTGTGACCACCTCTTTCATCCCGAGCCCTGGGATTGTCTCAACAAGCCCCATCTGCACTGATTTGTTCTCGTGCTTAGTGGTGAACTGACAAGGCGGTGACAAAGTTCGGATTATTGTGACCAACCAAAAGGGGAAGCTGCTCTAATTCCACGGGAACTTCTTGTAAAATAAATACATTAATATGAGTGAGCTTCATGGCTTTTTGTGCGATATGCTGAAGTCAGAAATAAAAATGCAGAAGAGTGTCCCTAAGGCACATTGTTGTGTGCTGACTTGTGGGAGAGAGGCTGGTGCTTCTGCTCAATAAATTCTGGAGGACAGAGCTCAGGAGAGGTGAAACCCAATGCTGCCATCCCTCAGGATCCTTGTATAAACCCCCAGCACTTAAACACGGGATTTATTAGCTCGAGTGTCCCCTTGGATCTCATTAACCACCGCACTTTGGGTGGGGTCATTAAGGTTCTCATAAGCCTTAGGAGACCTACTAAGTGCACTTTGCCTCCCTCACCCCGTGTTTTGGGCTGGGTCACAGTCTGCATCTGCAAAAACGTTTGCCGCTTCTCCCCAGACCCTCCTGCCGACCAGGTCCGCCTCACGGCAGCGCCAGTGCCTGCTGCTGATCCGAGCTCAGAGCTGTTTCCCGCTCAGGTGACGATCAACCACCTCTACTGCGCCCATACAGAAATGCAAAGCAGTGAATCAAGGAGAAAAACTCAAAGGAAAAAGTCTTCCTTCCCTGCACGGGAACGACATGTTAAATTTACACCCACAAAACCACATAATAATTACCCAGGCCTTCTGTTTGCACAGTAATTACAACGAAACGGTTTAAGGAGGAGGAAGAGAGCCTTGCGTATGAGCACGGCTGGTTTTCTAGTCACCTCCTCCATCTTAAACTCCTCCTTCCTCTGCAGCAAAGGGGACCCTCCTGCTCGTGACTTCCCCCAGCTGTGACCCTGGGGATCTGCCCCGGGGCTGTGGGCCACCGCTGCTCAGGATGGGCTGTGGGGAGCTCCGCGCTCTCTACCCCATAGGACACAGGCCACCAAGACCACATCAGCAGGTGCCACCACGCAGGCAGCAAAGGTGCCGCCAGCTGTCCAAACAGCACCGCGGGCACCGCTTCGTGGCTGCCTCGAGAATATTTAATGTGTTCTTTGGATTCACCAGAACAACCCATCATTAGCTTTCCGGTCCCTCCTGCCTGTACAGGAGAAAACTCCTTGGTTCCCTAAATCAATGGACGACTGCTGCGGCAGTCCAGCTGGGACCAAGCACTCACGGAGGTGGGACCGTCCCCCGCCATCCTCGGTGGCAGACAAGGAGCTTCAAAGCCCGTAGGTGACCACACCGGGGCCACTAACACGCTTCACTTCAAACGCTAATACAAACTCCCAGCTTGAGGCATTAAAATTTAATTACCAGGGACAGCTGGATCCGGGCAAGGGTCTGGCTCTGAGGACCTGGAGAAAAAAAAAGCACTCCATTCAGCAGCAAGCTGGCCGGGGCCGAGGTAATGGACCCAAGCCAAATATTATTTACATGCCTTAAGGTCTCACAGATTTCACTCTATCAGGCGCTGCCGGCCAAGCAACCCAACCCAACCCAACCAAAGCCTCTTGGGGACAGCACCGGGTCCTCAGTGCAGGGGACTTGCTTTGCCATTTCCATCTTTTTGGGAGGGAGCTGAGTCCTGCCACATGGGTGACCAATATTTTAGGGCACACGCATGGCAGTGGGACAGGAGGACACAGGTCCCTGTGCACACATCCTTATTTGGGGCTGGCTGCTGCCTCCGGTACCCACCAGCACCGCTGCTGGAGCATCCTCCAGCCCACGACGGGCTTGCAGCGAGCATGCAGGTGACAGCTTTCATATTTTCTGTTGGAAATGAAATTCAATCTCACACAAATAATTGTGTTTGTTTTCCCTACAGGTTCCAATCAGGCATAGCCAGCTATTGAAAAAGCCAAATACTCATCAAATTTGCTTCTCTTCTCATTTTCAATGCCATAGGTTGCAAATTTTTCCCCTGGATGGGCGGCGCTAACTTAAATACTCGGGCATCAGCTGTCTTCCAGTTTTTAGTGAATCCCATCAAAACTGGGGGGAGCAGATATCTTCGTACATACGAACAGTAATATTTATCAGCATTCTTGTTGCAAGGAAAGACAGGAAAACCGGAGCAGCTCTGAAACTGCATCTGCAGTATGAGCTCAACCTTCTGCTTTACCCCCAACAAACTACAGGTGTTTTAAGGGCTGCAGGTGATTTATTCTTATTTTTTTTAAAAAAAAGCACACACACCTTTTGCAGGCTAAAGGGAGCGTGGTGCCATGCAGTAGCCGAGGAAGCCCAAGCTGTCCCAGACGGCCGCCACCCGCCCCCCGGCGCTGGGGCTCGGGGCACCCGGGGGGCAGCGGGGGACCCGCCGCCCCGAAACGCCCCTCCCTGCCTGGCAAGCCCTCGGCAGGAGCTTTTCGGTGGGGGAAGGAGGGTCCCGCCGCACTCGCCGTGCGTGGGGCTCTGTCCCCCTCTGGTGCCCGGCTCATGGAAGGACAGAGCAGAACCAGCCGCTCCGAGAAGCGCAGCGCCGGCGCAAATTGGGGGTACCGTCCGCCTCGGCCGGGCTCAGCCTGCGAAGGCAGGGCGGGCAGAGAGATACGGGCACAGCGCGGTTTAAAAAAGACAGAAAGACAACAAGAAGGAAGGAAGGAAAGAAGGAAGGAAGGAAAGAAGGAAGGAAAGAAGGAAGGAAGGAAAGGAAGAAGGAAAGGAAGAAGGAAAGAAAGAAGGAAAGAAAGAAGGAAAGGAAGAAGGAAAGGAAGAAGGAAAGGAAGAAGGAAAGAAAGAAGGAAGGAAAGAAGGAAGGAAAGAAGGAAGGAAAGAAGGAAGGAAAGAAGGAAGGAAAGAAGGAAGGAAAGAAGGAAGGAAGGAGAGAAGGAGGGAAGGAGAAGGGAGAAGAGAAGGGAGAAGAGAAGGGAGAAAAGAGGGGAGAAAAGAGGGGAGAAAAGAGGGGAGAAAAGAGGGGAGAAAAGAGGGGAGAAAAGGAAGAAAAAAAAGCTCAACTCAAAAAATGCGCAGTTACAAAAAAGCTCAGTGCAACGTAACCTCCTTGGGGCAGGGACTGTGCCAAGGCTGGTTTGGCACTTGCCCCAGGGGGACTGTAAGCAGAGATGCTGCTCCGGGTCTGAAAATCCCCGCAGTAAGCAGGTGCGGCTCTGCTTCTCCGGGAAATAGATTGTATCTGTGAAGATTTTGTACCTGCAGAGCAAGATGCCACTCACCAGCCCCTGGGGAAGTTATCGCTGCTCCTCGGAAGGCTGCGTCTGAAGGATGCGCTTCACCCCACTTCTGACTGGAGTTGGGAAATGCAGGATAGTTCCCACTGAAAGCACACACCATCCTCAGAGAAAGGTAAACCCCCAGTTTTCCATTAAAAAAAGTTTTTTTATGACATTTTTAGACCAAACTACTTGTAATCTACATAAAGAACTGGAGATATGATCGTTAGCAGAGGAAGTATTTACTGAGGGGCTTCCTCATCTATGATGCAACCAGGAAAAAAATACCATTTCACCTTCTACTGACAACGAGGAAAGGAATACTTTAAAAAAAAAAAAAGAAACAAAACAAAAACACACTGTTCTAGCAGATTCATTAGGAATCTGCCACAATGTTTTCCAAACTCTTTTAATTCCAGTAAGGAAAAAAAAAGTTTCAAATTTTTGAAAGTATTAATTAGAAGAGAGAGTGGAAAAGTTCCACCTTGCAAATCTCAAGTATGATCATTTTTTAAATCTTCTGTTGTACGTGCAACTTCAAGCCTGGAAAATGCTGTAAGTTTAACAACAAAAAATAACCTTTTTGTTATCATTTATAACAAAAAGATGCAATCAGCATATCATAAGTTTGGGGTTCTTTTGCCCTCTTGAGGGAAATATTGAGAACCAAATATGGGTGGATTTGGTTAAAATTATTTGGAAAATGCCCCAAAGCTTGGCACAGCCCCGTCACTCACAGACAAAGCTTCTCACATTAACAGCAGCTTTCGTGGGCAGGTACGTTTGTGTATATGTGATTTTGTTTTTCAGAAGCAAACTCAAAGCCATTTAAAAATACATTTTAGAGCTAAGCGGAGCGTTTTCCTAGATGCCTTTCCATTCCCTGAAATCCCTGGCATTTGAGGGTTTAGCTGTATCAATATAGAGAATAACGCAGGGAAGTCAAAGGCCGAACACAAACCCCTGTTGCGACTAAAGCGATCAATGGAGCCTTGCCATCATCTTCAGCAGAGCTGAGATTTCACACGATTTACATAATTTTTGCAGCATTAAAAGATTTCTTGAAAGTGTCAGCACTCACTGCTCCTCCGACACCCACAGCACCACGCAGAGGTGAATGCCACCTGGGAAAGAGGCAACTTTTTCAATTGGGTCTCATGGGGTTTTGCTTGTAGGACTGCAGAACCTTGTGAAACGACAATGAACTCGCCGCTCTAAAGACTTTTGGCTTACAGCCAAGAGCCCAAGAACGAGGCGGTCTGCAGACGCTTCCTTATGTTCTAATACTGTCACAGATAATTTTCCGTGAATATTTAAAAAATGCTTACAACGGGGTTTTTGTTGTTGCTTTTTCACAAGTGGAAGGAATCCTCGTAACCTGGCTTGGGTACCGGTTTTGTACAGGGAAAACGTTCACATTTGTGTCACCTCCCAGCCCTAACTGCTTTGTTGACAGCACTATCCTGTCTTTAAATCCATCATTTGAACGATTTCTAAACCTTTCATTGCCCTTGAAACCACTTCTTTTAAGAGGAACCTGCAAGGGAGCGGTCTGCTTCATGCTTCCATCATCTTTCTCATTAGCTTCAGAAGATCAGGAGGTATTTCCTCCATCCTGCCCTGGTAAGCTCTCTGTGCAACCTGTTCCTACTGTTCTGCAAGTCTGCATCGGTCATGCTGGAAAGACCGTCCTGCATAAATCACTGAAGTTCAGTACCGAAGGGGTGGCAAGGGCTCACACGGTGAGAAATGTCACCTCACCCACACCCCTACCCTGCGGTAGCGTCCCGAAGATTCTCCAGGTCAGCGAGACCAGCTCTGCAGAGCTGCTGGGAGAAGCTCCTCTCAGCAAATCTGCTCTAGCATCATGAGAAATAAGGATGAAGAGGCATCGCAAGGATTTGTGCCTTCCCAGCCCATGTCTGCTGGCTGGCAATAAGGAGGTGCTGGATTAGCTCCATCCATCCTCAGGCAATGGTAGGAAACAGCATTTCTCCATCCCTATTCTTTTTTCCCAGTTTCTCTGTTTATGGCTCTGCCTGTTTGCTTTATGAGTCGTCTGGTGGTGTCCTCTAGTGGTTCCTTCCCGCACAAGAAACACCAGTTTCCTTGGCTAATTTATGTCAGCTGCATTGTAAAAGCATTTGGGGGAAGGAAAACCACAAACTTTTGACAGGACTCAAAGGAATGGAAAAATAGATGACATTCTTCTCCTTCATTTATATACTTAAAAGTTACAGCAAAATTCAGTCTGCCCTAATATTAAGGAAATTTTATGAAAGGTAACAAACAGCAGCATGATTCAATATTTTTGAAGTGATGCCTTTCTATAAATATAGAAAAAATCAGAAATAGCCAGTAGAACTATTAATTAAAATGTGAAAGCAGATAAATAATGAATAGCAGTGTCATGTATTCATTAAGAGTCTACAAATGAAAAATATCTCTCCCGGTTATTCCTTTGATGAATCTAGCCCAAATATACTTGAACTGCAACATAAAAAATTCAGGATGCTCGTATTTCATTCTGTATCAGCCATTCTCAGATCCTCAAATCTCAAAGCCAAGAACTGTAAATGTCTAATCACAGCATTGATACTGACCTCTTTCTCTAGCCTTGGACAAGTCATTTAACCTGCCCTGGTTTTAAGACAAGAATGTCTCTAATAAACCCTTATGAAGCTGTGCATAATTTTGTGAAGTTGAGAGTCCCTTGCAAGGAGAGCAGTTTGCTAGCGTGGGGTGCAGGGCTGTGGATGGAAATGTCAGTGTTTGGTCATAGAATCATAGAATGGTTTAGGTTGGAAGGGACCTTGAAGATCATCAAGTTCCAATCCCCCTGCCATGGGCAGGGACACCTCCCACCAGCCCAGGTTGCTCCAAGCCCCGTCCAACCTGGCCTTGGACACCTCCAGGGATGGGGCAGCCACAGCTTCTCTGGGCAACCTGCGCCAGGGGCTCACCACTCTCATAGTGAAAAATTTCTTCTTGATCTCTAATCTAAATCTACCCTCCTTTAGTTTGAAGCCATTACCCCTTGTCTTATCACTACATGCCCTTGCAAAAAGTCCCTCTCCAGCTTTCTTGTAGGGCTCCTTCAGATACTGGAAGGCTGCTATAAGGTCTCCCCGGAGCTTTCTCTTCTCCAGGCTGAACAACCCCAACTCTCTCAGCCTGGTCCAAGGACTCCTGAGAGCTGAGGCTACGTCTTGTTTATTCAGGGGATCATCTCAGAAAGACAAGAAAGTCCCACATCTCCTGCTTGCTCTGGCTATTTGCTTTGTGGCAATGCCATGAACTTGTAACTGAAAACTGGCAGGTAGAAATCTAGACTGTCCTCCCTGTCCTGGCTCTCGGCAAACACATTTGTTCCTTACACTATTTTCAGTTTAGACACAGAGATACCAGCTAGAGCCAAACCGGCCACACTGCTGGCCTCTGCCTCACCAGCAAGATCAGCCACAACCGTTGTGGTCCACCACTGCCTTTAATCCAGGGGTCTGGTTCTTCCTTACCATCATAACTGCAGGCTGGCACAGAACACTTCCAATTTATAGGCGAATCCCTTACTTTTTAAAAGTTTAATGGCAGGGAAGGATTACAGCAAATTATTCAAGTTTCAGAAAGAGTGGACAGATCTCACTACAGCAGTGGAGGGACTGAGCCATGCAGCAAGGAAGGGAGCTACAGGGAAGGGGTGACTTGGACAGCCATGGAAGAGAAGGCTTCTGTATTTATTCTGCGTTGTTCCCAGTGGTACATCTCCCCCAGAGCCATCACAACAGCACGCTTTCTTTCCCATCTTATGGAAATCAGATTACCATTGCTTATTCAATCAATGGCTTTTTAATTCTAATTATTGACAAAATTCCAAACCCTGACCATCACTGGGGAGAATGTTATGACCTACAAGACGCTTTGAAGACCAAGCCCATGGCTTCATAGTGAGAACCGCCATGATGCGTAGTCCTTATATCGCCATCACCCTCAGCAGGATTTGGGTCTGTGACCCTTCTCTAGCAGACTACGACTTCTAGCCCTACTTACAGGCATAACCATCTGCAGGAGATAGGGGCTTTCTCCTAACCACTTGTGCTCAGCACAGCACCATCAGGATGTATTTTGGGTGCCCGTCAGGCAAAGGAAGCACATGGGAGCAAGGATGCATAGCACTGCTGGGGGGAGAGGGAGAAGAGAGCTACAGGCCCGTATCTCCCAGATAAATCTCTATTTCTGCAAGGAAGATTAAACATATTAAAGAATGGGTCCACTTGCTGCATTATATAAATATATTTAAAATAAATCTACTGAGCTATACGTGTATAACACACTAATGTTGCTTCTTTGTTAATAAGTTTTCCAAAAGCACCTAAGCCCCTTTTGAAGAACCAGAACCCAGCACGTCACTGAAATCCAAGGGCAGCCTTGGTCCTGAAGTCACCTCAACACTAACAAACCCTCCCCCTAAAAAAACCCTCAAAACAACCAAAAAAAAGACACACACACAAAAAAACCCCACCAAACAAACCCCCAAACAGCTGCCATATCACTACTCTACAACACAAGTAACTACAATGCACTGTGTCTTATTCACGGAGCCTCGGCAGTGACTGTCACCGCAGGGTGGTCCCTCCTCCCGCCCAACCTGTGGGCGCAAGGCGCTGCACAGAGGGGCAGCAGGAGGGCAAAGGGGCACCGAAGCCTCCTGCCACGGCCAGGGGATGTCTCAGCCCAGCGATTTTTTTTTGCTCACACGGAAAACGTTTTCACTAAACATTAAAATAAGGTTCCTGAAGTGTACCGGCAGTTGTTAATAAAAGACATGCTTTCCCCTGGGGTTTGTCAGCTCTGCACTTCAAAGCTCATTTTACACACAGGCTGACGCTGTATTTTAAAAAGGGAATGTTAACATGAGCTCTTTAGTCAGATGAATAAAAGTACCAGGAGCCCCCTCTCTCCTTCCCCCTCCCATCAAATTAAGAGAAAAAAAAAGAAAAAAAAAAGAAAACAGAAAACCCCAATCCAACAAACCAGCAACCTCTCATGGATTTAACATTACAATTATTTTTGTGCTACATCTTCACTCCTCTGATTTGCTCCCTGGACTTGTGCTGCCCCACCAACATCACCCCTCTGCTCTCCCGCCTGCAATTCCCCCCCTGGTGGGGGGGGGGACCATCAGCTCCCACCTGGGTTTGGGTTTGAGGTCTTCCAGGCAGGACCTCACCTGTAGCTTCACAGAGCACTTCAGCCCGGCCACCACACACAGGCGTGCGTCGTACACTTTGGGTTGTGACGTCCCAACACACCACAGAGGTCCCAGGGTGCATTCCATTCAAGCAGAGGACAGCTGATATTTGCTGGCAGCAAAATTTAGGGAATACTTTCCAAGAACAGAGAGGGTGGTTGGCTGGTGTTATCACCATCCAAGTACTCTTCCTTCCAATTAAAAGGGAATTTTAAAGGCTAGGCAAAGAGCGTACTAGCATCCCCATTCCTAAACAAAGTCACAGGGAGACACTGGAAGGGGGAGGCAGGAACAGACCCATTGTAGGGTAAACTCACATTCCAACCTCTATGAATAGGATTTTTTTCTTCCATAATCACAAAACAGAAAACAAGACCAGACGACAAAGACCAAGGAATGAGAGTTAATAACCAGGTGCCCAAGGGATATTTGACTACCTCACTTTTTTTCTATTAAACAAAGGTTGATACTGATATGGGCTGTCTCAGACAGTTGTGCTGGAGCTGGAGACTGCAGCCCAGACAGGTGAAGAGCTGGAGATGCCCGTTACCTGGTGTGCATTTACCTCATACCTCTTGTTCAGGTTGCTCTGCGAAGGCTGTCATCTCACACTCTTCTTCACCACCAGGCTCTCCAACTGCTCCTGTTCCTAGTGGGTACAAAAGGCAACACGGACCTACCATCCCAGCATGGCTACGGTGGTCCAGAACCATCTCAAACCCGCTGCTATGGGGTTTCACGCCTACGGGAGCTCCTGGGCAGCCTACATCCAGCAGCACCTCCCAGCCCTGGTCAGAAGAGAATTGCTTTCTCCTCTCACTTTCACCCTCTGTTTTTAACAATGCTCATCTTTGGACAAAGACCAAGTCCCCACAAACATGGGCTTTCAGCTGAAGCATAACATTGGCACTATGCTGTGCTATCCAGCACAGCTAACTTCAACTTCGGGCTTCCTTGCCAGGACATTTTGGAAGTTGTCTCCCACCAAGATCAACAGCACCTCCGTGGAGGTTATCTCCTGCAGGAAGGTGTTGGCCCCAGCAAGCTGCATCAAGAGGACCCAGCTCTTGGCTTCCATATCATTGGTGCTTCAGGCTCCACGAGCCACAGCCAGGGTGAAGACACCTGATTTAAGGGCTGCAGTACCGCAGGCAGCAGTACAATTCAAGCAAAACTGGCTGACTATGCACAAGGAAAGAGCCAGGCTCCTTTTATGGCCAGAGGACAAATCCCTCCCGACATTATTTCAGAGCACATAAATTAGGTGCTGTCCACTGGTAGGCATAAAATGCGGGAGATGTAAGGTCTCAAGCAAAGGACAACTCTTGAAGCCATGAAATCAAAAGAGAATTAAAAGAAAAATAGATTACTTCTAGTTATTTGGACAGTTAATTACAATGATATATATGTATATTAAGCTTATATTTATTGTAATTACTGAATAATTTATATCACCATGCAGTTGACAGAAATTGCACAAAGAAATGAGAATGATTTGGAATTATTTTAAGTGCTTTGAATGTGTGAGAAATATTTTTTAAGATATATTGAAAGATTCTAAATCTAATTATAACAGTAAGTTACAGAAAGCTCTGTTTGGGCTAATGTTTTTTTCTAGCAATTAGAAAGTGGTTGATGATGCAATTACACTCTTATGTACAAGGCCTTTGCAACCAAGATAATTTTTTATTGAAAAATAATCAGGAAGCATAATATGTGAAAGTAGTTACATTCAGTTTTTTCTGTCATTTTCTCCAGACACATTTTGTAGCTCCAGTGCAGGTCTCTGCACAACAAAACAGGTAGGGTGAAGTGGGAGGGAAAAAAAAATAAAAAAAAGAAGGAAAAGAGCCAAGACAAGCAATTAATGCACGGTGCCTCTCCTCAGAGAGGATTATCCCAGTCTCCATCAGAGGAGCGTGCAGTTGAGGTTAATTTCAGATGGAAGAATAATCTCACACATGAGAGTAAGAAGATTAAAAGGCAAAAGACAGAATAAAAATTCTTAATGACATTTTGTTTGTTTTCCAAATCTCATGATTTAAAGATTATGATTCAGTGGGTTGTGGGGGATTTTTTTCTTTCAATTTCTTTCCCCCCTCCTCTTCATTTCCTGAGCTGGCAGCACGGTGGCTTTGGAGCAGCAACCAAAACCTCTTTGGAAAAGCTAGTCTTTAGACAAAAGCCAGGTTCCCTCACTCAGATGTCCAAGAACCCGCCCTGGCTCAACCTGAGTAAGGTTGGGAATCAAGCTGATCTCAGCCAGGCCAGCTAACCCCAGGAGACTGGAACCAGAAAGGCAAAGGAGGCATTGGTGTGAAGGTCCAAAGGAAGCAACTCTCCAAGTCACCTTGAAGCCGGTGTATTCCTTCCAAGAGCTGCATCAATTCTGCCTTCCCCACTTTTTTCTTTCGCTTTTCCACTTGGACGAGACTTCCAGGAGATGTGGTGGGCCAGGCTGCCCAGCCTGTCCGAATGCCAGTCATCTTTGAACAGGATCATTTAGATAATTAAGAACAGCTAGAATTTGAATAGTTAAGATTTATCAGTGAATTAGGAAACAGCAGATGAAAAATCAAAGACCATTCTATCACTCACTAATAATAAATGTTTCTCTCTAGAAAATGAAAATCTTATGCAAAGAAGCATCCATTATCATCCATCATGGGTGCTTCTGCAGAATCTGTCTTTGCTGTACCTTGGGATGGCACAATCCCAGAGATGCAGCAGTCTACCACTTGTTTTGAAATAAGCAAATTCTCCTTAAGTCTTTAGCCCACGCTGACTTCCCTTGCTCATTTACAGCAACTGCATCTCCACTGAATTCCATAACGTTGTTGCTGTTGACTTCCATCAACAGGGGAACGCTTCAAGCCTGCATCGCCAAAGGCTGGGATCTCCAAGGGAGTCTGAGAGTCTCAGGTCTATTTGACTGAAAGATGTAGAGAAGTATAATAAAATACTTACGCAGGCATTTAAATCCTGAAGCTCAGGGGATGTCATCAGCTTCAGTGGTGAAGACTGGAAACCAACACCAGACTCCTCTCCAGAACCGCCTTTAGGTTTGCAACCACATGGACCTCTTAGGCATCACCACCTTCTTAAGCAACCAGCAGCTGAGGGCTGCAGATCCTCTATGGCAGGTCTAGTTGTGCAGAGACCACACGATGCCCGCACACTCCATCAGAGCATCCCTTGGCAGGTCCAAATTGCTAAATAAGACAACTGCTCATCCAGCGATGTGGCAGATGTGGTGCTGGGCAGGTCTTGCATCTGCTGACACAAGTATCCCTGCTCTGCAATTCATGCAGAAGCAGTAGCTACCAATTCCGGTCACTTTTGTTTACTGTAATTTACAGGTTTAAATATTTGTTTTATTGAGGGGTTATTGTGGTTCTGGAATGGCAGTGCTCAAGTAAAAAATATGTTGGTTCACCAGAATAAAAAAAAAACTAGCATTTAAAAATCTAGTTATTAAAGAGTATGTCCAGATTTCCATGTCTTCCTATGATATACTCAGCTTTAGAAATAGGTATTTCCATGTCTTCCTATGATATACTCAGCTTTAGAAAGAGGTAGACATTGTTACCATGGTCCATGGCCAATATTCAGGTCGTTAAAGCTGGGTAGAAGATGACCAGCTAAACACACTGACCCCTGTGCCCTGCAGCAGTCGTTGCTTTTCCCTTCATGCTCAGAGATGTGACCAGCTGAGGAGAGACATGGGAGACTCACGTGGTGAGCAGATCAGCTGGGTAACTAGATGGAAGCATCAACAAACTTTTCAAAAATCGTGCTGGCAGAAGTGCCTGGAGGCATAGGGCAGGTACGGACCAGCTAATGCGGATTTACAGGGAAACATTGAACTGTGAGGGAAAGAAGGCGGAGGACAGCCAGCACGAGCATGAGACCAAGTGGAAGGGTAACGCAGGGCTGCAGGGGGGCAGCCTGGAAGCGAAGCGAGGAAGAAAAGCGGAGAGAATCAGAAGGAAGTGAAATGTGCCCCGCAAAATGCTCAGTGCAAGAAAATGAGATGACCCAGCTGTGTTTTCCACTGGAACCGGGGTGAGCGGAGAGCAGCCGTGCTGACACCGCTGCAGCGGGAACGTGTGGTGAGATCAAACTCGGGATTTGTTTTAAGCACCTCTGGATACCTTCCACATCCACGCAATGCAACTTAAGCGATACCACCCAATTAAATGCCAACAGTTTCCCGTACTGACTGCAGGAAAACCGCGGTGCAGAGAGAAGCCGGGCTGGACCAGACGCTCCGCACCGCACCTGCCCCGACGGAGGCACAGACGCACGACTCTGCTCGGCACAGATGGAAGTTTGAGATTCCGGGATTAATCAGGTGTGACCTCTGAAAGCGACTGCGTCATTCACAGACGGAAAATCAAAACCACAAGCAACGTTTCTGCTATCCATCCGCACAGCAGTATTTCGGGTTAGCCGGCGTCTTTCTACCACCAGACGGTTGCCGAGATGCCCTCTGTTTCCTTGTGCGAGGTTTTCTTATGCACATTTTGTTAGGGAATCCAATCAAACGCTTTTTCATTTTTCAAATACAACAAACCCCCAGAGGCTGTACAGAGAATGAGACGTTGCAATGAACTCTTAAAATTAAGTATGAGAGTGACCTGAACAGCAGCTGGAAGCGCTGGCAACCACAACACATTTGCAGGCAAAGGAGTGATGAGTCAGACGGTTTAAATGACTCCAACCTTATCTGAATGAAGGTCTGAAGAAGAGTTAGAAGAACTTATTTTAACAAATTGGAACAGATTGCCAAGGGATGCAGTAGCATTTCCATCACTTCATATCTTTCAAAGAAGATTGAATTTTCTATACACATACACACATTTTCATTCCCGGTCAACCAGAAGTTATTGGGATGGATACATCACCGAGTGAAGTCCTATGACTTGTGTTATACAAGAAGTTAGCCTGGGTCATAACGTTAATCTCTGCTTCTCCTAAAAACCTTCAGCTGAATTAATAACTTCATTGGGAACAGAAAAACAAAAATGCCTTCATTTTAATTATACCAGCAATTCAGCCGATGAGCCTACTGAAATCCAAGACAAAAGTAATAGTTTTTATATACATTAAATAAAAATCTACAACCACTGAAGTTTAAATAGTATCTGATTGCAATGGCAAATAAATTATGGTATGCTATACCACCATATAAAAAGCCACACTTACTCTCTAATAAAGAACACAAGCCAAACACGATTCTGAAAGCTCCCAGATTCCTGAGACAGTGCATAGATTTTCACAATCAATTCCTGTGAAAAATAATGTCTATTTTAAGTAGAGAAAAAAAAAAAAAAAGAAAGATTTTTCTGTAACGTTTGAGAAGCATTTTCCTAACACAAAACCAGATACCAGTTCTAGACACTGGCGAATTTCTAGAACTCTTTTCTTGTTTGCCCATTTTGAAGTTTTTTCAGCAGGATTTTTAAGTTTCATGCTCTTTTTCTATGTGCCTGGCAACCGTGGATGGCTCTGGCGTTGGCACTCAGCTCTACAGTTGCGCACAGCAGCCAGCGCGGCACGAGGGGCACCACGAATCGTAAACAGCTTTACAGAGCATAAAATTTAACAGACCCAAGGAATATGACAGCAGCAGCCATAAATATAAAAATTAACTACGGGAGCGCTCCGTCATTAAACAGGGATCAGGGAACAAGCTAAAAAGCTGGCGTTGGCTCAGGAAGCTGTCACGATAACGGAGGTAATTAGTGAACCGCGGCGCTGGCCAGTTTGCTGGCTCACGTGAACTTCCCACGCGTGAGCTCGTGCGCCGCGCTGGCGTTGGGTCGCGCACTCGTCCCCTGCCCCGTGCCAACCCTCGTGTTTCTGCAAGCGCACAGCACTCGGTAGCTGCAATTTAGGTTTGCAGAAGAGCTCAGGCTGCCGTGAAGACACCAGAGCAAATCACCACATTTGACTAAAAAATAAAAATAATAATAATAAAAAAAAAAAACAGAAAAAAAACCCAACAAAAAACTACACAAAGCTTCCCCTGTGCTCTCCATATCTGAAAACCCTCCTATAAAGGTTCATCACTGGGGAGTTAATAGGTAATGCTTGAAAAACTGGCATTTCTTTTACCAGTTCAAAATCCAAATTATTTGGAAAAAATCTAGCCCCATATTTAGTCAGATGACAAACGCCCAGCTCTCCAGAGCGAGCGCTCACCCCGCAGCACTGAGTGGGCTGCAAAAACACAAACGCTCCGTCGTCTGCGGCGCTTGAAATGGCACCTCTCGACCCAAGAAGGAGGTGCGCAAAGCGCCGGGGCTGAGAAGGAGAGCGTCAGGCGGGGAGACAAAGGTCGCGAAGCGGCTGATATGATACAAAAGACGTGACTTGCCTGAAAACAGAGGAATACGTGGGCTGAGATCCACAGGGCGGGGAAACAATAGGAAACAATGGGCAAACAGGATGAGAGGCGGCGGTAGGCAGGTGGATTTTAGCCTCCCTCTTGGATAGGTGAAGGATGTTTAGATGAGAACCCAGTCCTCCGAGCATGAGAGGAAGGGGAAGGTTAGGTATATCGCACCCAGGAAGGCACGGCGGTTGTTTCCCACGTCCCCAGCCAAGCTGTGCAGCAGCTGTGAGGAGCATTTTTGCTGTGCCCTGCACCTGACTGGATTTCTCTTCTGCAGCAAACCTACACTAAATAACCCTCTTCTATAGTGAAGAAAAAAAAAATGTAATTGTTTTTTTTTTCCAAAACGGTAAATCAGGATGTTTAGTCAAAATATTAAGTTTGGGAGTCCAAATACTAAAGCTATGAGGATCTTTGCATAGGAAATTAGGAGATCAAACCTCTCAGAAAGCCCCAGCCGGCCCAAGAGACTCCTATATCAAGAGCCAGTTTCCCAGGCTCCTGGCAAGGAGATATTGTTAAGACTTCCTAAGTCCCAGACCGCATAAGAGCCTACAACATCTCACCATTTACTGTGCTGAAAATCAGCCTCTGGAGTAGACAGCATGCTCTCTTGGTGCATTAGCTTTCGTTCCTGACATAACAATTTCTTTTGCCATGTTTTCCACATAATTTTGTTCTGTGGGCCATACCTTTAAGATACACCAGTGGAAATTGGGAGCCAACCCCATGAAAAGCAAAATCATATCAGCGGAAGGCAGATGCAAACGAACGCGGAGGAGAAACGCTCACACTGCTGTCGCCTTCTGAAACCGAATAAAGAGTTTTATCAGGACGAAGAAAAGCAATAGCATCCCTAACAGCATAAGGCACCTCTAACTCACTCGCAGTAATACCCGACCACTTCACAGCTCCCAGGTGAACTGTGCTGTCGCTGTACTCAGCTTTACAGGGGCTGAAAGGACTTGACCAGCAATCCTAGGGAGGAACAGCAAAATCGACCCTGGCTCTTCCTACAGGGAACGGCACTCCATTTCCCCTTGGTACTACATGCTGCTCACCTACACTGGAAAAATATTCTCTCTGCCTCGTGCTGCCTTCCCAGTTTTATATGTATAAAACATCGCACACACAATTTATCTTTGAAATTGATATATTTGCTTTTTATACACTATATGTGTGTACACATATATAACCATATTTCCCTGAAACTATGAAAATTCTCTCTTGCTGTAGCCAAAAAGCCAAAGAAACATTTCGACCCAGCAGGACAGGACGATGCAGAGTTTATTTTGCCCAAAAGAGAGTGAGTGTGCCCCTCAGCTCAGCGCGTGGAGCACTCCCCCCGCACCCACCGGCTGAGCCCTGGCGGCAGCGGGTCCCTTTCGCCTTCGTGGGATACCACCAGTGCCACTCTGCTCTCTCCAGAAAACACAACACGGATTTAGGAAGCTGCAATAAGCCACTGACAGAGCTGGAGGAGCAGCTGCTCCGGTCCCACCAGCCAGGAATGCTCCTTTCAGCCTGGAGAGAAGGCTGCTGAAAACGGCTCCAACATCAGAGCAGCCCTGAGGAGAAGGACCTGGGGGTGCTGATGGATGAGAAGCTCAACATGAGCCAGCAATGTGCCATCGCAGCCCAGAAGGCCAACCGTATCCTGGGCTGCATCAGAAGAAGTGTGGCCAGCAGGGCGAGGGAGGGGATTCTGCCCCTCTCCTCCACTCTCGTGAGACCCCACCTGCAGTACTGCATCCAGCTCTGGAGCCCCCAACATAAGAAGGACGTGGACCTGCTGGAGCGTGTCCAGAGGAGGGCCACGAGGATGATCCGAGGGCTGGAGCACTTCTCCTATGAGGAGAGGCTGAAAGAGTTGGGGCTGTTCAGCCTGGAGAAGAGAAGGCTCCGGGGAGATCTTATTGCGGCCTTCCAGTCCCTAAAGGGGCTCCAGGAGAGCTGGGGAAGGACTTTTTACTGGGGCATGTAGTGATAGGACGAGGGGGAATGGCTTCAAACTGGAAGAGGGCAGGTTTAGATTGAACATTAGGAAGAAGTTTTTCACTTTGAGGGTGGTGAGGCACTGGAACAGGTTGTCCATAGAAGCTGTGGCTACCCCATCCCTGGAGGTGTTCAAGGCCAGGCTGGACATGTCCTTGGGCAACCTAGTCTAGTGTCTTGCTCTCTATGGCTGGGGGATTGGAACTTGATGATCTTCAAGGTCCTTTCGAACCTAAACCATTCTATGTTTCTATGATTCTATGATTTGTAACTGATATAAACACAGTTCCTGCCCCCTTTTCCCCCTGACAATGAAAAGCAGCAGGAGGTGTTCCCCAGCCAGACAGCAAGTGGGTCAAGAAGATCATCTGGGAACAGCCCCAGCCCCTCGGAGCGAAGGAGAGATGTGCACCAGCCCCAGCAGAGACGGACCCAAAACAAAACAACACTGTCCTGCAGAGCCCCATCCCAGGAACGAGCCAAGAGGTGCCAGCACTGCAGTCCCTGGGGGTGAGGGGAGGTCAGTGTCCCCACCTCAGCTCAGGGCTGTGTTCCCAGCACCGCCCCGGGAGCAGAAGGAAAGGCTCATTCCTCTGCGCCCCAGCAGTCGGAGCAAGCACCATCAAGGATCAAAGTCCTTTTTACATTTCCTACGATCCCCTCTGCAGCCCAACGTGCATTGACACACGGGTCCAGGGGATTATTCAGCACAGTAAATCTATTCCCAGCCAGCCCTGCTGAACCATCACTCCGGTGTACCGGATGCTTCCTCCATTTTCCCCTTCACGCTCAGCTTTGCTGCACGTCAGTGCCGAGCTGCTGTGCTCTGCCCCGGACGATGCCCGCGACGAGGCGTTATACCAAATGCACATTTAAAAGGCATCCTCCGATCAACGGATGCCGGCTAACACGCACCGGGCACTGAGCTATTACAGCGCAAGTCCACAGCGATGCTGCAATCGCCAGTGCTATAAAACTGTGGACAGAATTTAGTCTAAAATAAAAAAAAAAAAAA
>VUYV01000064.1:1951149-1968483 GCA_008711295.1 Anarhynchus alexandrinus | reverse complement strand
ACTGATATAAACACAGTTCCTGCCCCCTTTTCCCCCTGACAATGAAAAGCAGCAGGAGGTGTTCCCCAGCCAGACAGCAAGTGGGTCAAGAAGATCATCTGGGAACAGCCCCAGCCCCTCGGAGCGAAGGAGAGATGTGCACCAGCCCCAGCAGAGACGGACCCAAAACAAAAGAAGCACCCGCAGGACACTGTCCTGCAGAGCCCGGTCCTGGGAACGAGCCAAGAGATGCCAGCACTGCAGTCCCTGGGGGTGAGGGGAGGTCGGTGTCCCCACCTCAGCGCAGGGCCGTGTTCCCAGCGCCGTCCCAGGGGCAGAAGGAAAGGCTCATTCCTCTGCGCCCCAGCAGTCGGAGCAAGCACCATCAAGGATCAAAGTCCTTTTTACATTTCCTACGATCCCCTCTGCAGCCCAACGTGCATTGACACACGGGTCCAGGGGATTATTCAGCACAGTAAATCTATTCCCAGCCAGCCCTGCTGAACCATCACTCCGGTGTACCGGATGCTTCCTCCATTTTCCCCTTCACGCTCAGCTTTGCTGCACGTCAGTGCCGAGCTGCTGTGCTCTGCCCCGGACGATGCCCGCGACGAGGCGTTATACCAAATGCACATTTAAAAGGCATCCTCCGATCAACGGATGCCGGCTAACACGCACCGGGCACTGAGCTATTACAGCGCAAGTCCACAGCGATGCTGCAATCGCCAGTGCTATAAAACTGTGGACAGAATTTAGTCTAAAAAAAAAAAAAAAAAATTTAAAATACACACACAAAAAAAACAACACGAAAGAAAAAGAATCCATTGGAGCTGCTAAATTTGTGGTGTATTTTACAACATTCAGGGAGAAAGAGGAGAGATAATAAATCTGGGAGCTAGTAGCCACAGCAACAAATTGCATTTCTCCTCTGGATGGCTTCCCCCCCCCCAATCAACAGCAATTACCGGGCACCTTAGGGTAATATAGCAAAGTTTATGTTGCTTCTATGGCAAAGTTCTATTCGCAAGACTAATTTATTCCACGTCTGCAAGGTGCTGATTCATTACAGCGCATTACTGGGGGTCTGATCACGCCAGCCAGCGAGAACACAAAGAGAAAAGCCCTGGACAGAGCTCGTCCTGCTCTCTTGGGGCTTTTTTCTGATACCAATTAAGAGCCCAACACACTGAGCTTGGAAAAGAGATGCCTTCCCCGACTCTTAGGAACAGGGGAAAGGCAGCAAAGATAAAAGTGTTTGGGGGAAGCAATTGGGGGCGAAAGGAAACGTAGGCTCATACCTGACAACGTCAGTCTCAATAAAGGCTGTGGTTGAGAAACCACGTATGTGCTGCTTGAAAAAGGAATAATGAAGGAATAGCTGTGCTTCCTTCTGCTCTTCAGAGGCTGCCTCGCAACCACTTCGCATTCTCTCCGTATCGCTGCAGTGCCATCAGGTCTAACGAGGGGCTAGGAATCTGGTTTCCATAGTTTTTATCCAAAGGAACTTTGTGAAGAACCAAGGTCGATTTGCTTTCAAAACATCCACGCGAATACATCGCAGATCGCCTGCCTCCACGCGTCAAAAGACTAGTTCAGCAGTGGACAAGGTGCAACACGCATCGCTCTGTCCTAGGGCACGGGCCAACCGCTGAAGCATCTCGCCATGCGTTGTGCAAAGGACTTTAAAGCAGAAGCTAACGTAGAAGGACAGTGAGGACTAAACCAGGCACAGCAGGGCAGAGCCTTCCAGCTCCGATGTCACCCAGCAGCTGTCACTGTTGGATTTTAACCACATTTGCTTTTGCTACCTTTTAGGCCCTCAAGGTTTTCTGTTTCCAAGGGAATGACCTTCAGGTGCCAAGCTCCCAGCTAGAACTGACAGTGGGACAGCACGCTGCATGCAGGAGCGTTCATCTAGCCGGTGGGAAAAGCAGTGGGAAACCCTGCTGCCCCAAAAAAGGAGATTTATCGCCCCTGAAACGAAGTCTTTCCAAGACAGCCCCGCTTCCAGCACCCTCTCAGCAGGCAGGGTCAGCTCCACAGGATACAAGTAAGGCACTGCCTGTCCTGATGAGAAGGCAGAGGTCGGGGAAAGAGCCATCTCCACACCACATTTAATTAGTCAAGTTGACAGAAGGGATTTGTCTAGTTTCTACATATTTTGCAGGGAAGCTAAAAGCACATCTCTGTGTGATCCAGGAGATGATTTCCATGCAAGATGAAGAGCTCTGTGCTCACGTTCAGCAGCAATCACACCCCGTCTGTAGCTACAGAGAGCACGAGAGGTGCAGTGGCTGGATGATACACCAGAAGGACATCTAGCATCACGGTGGCAGCTTGACATACTACTTTACTTTCCTTAAATACACTCTTATGACTGCCTGTGAATCTTATACAGCAGAATCTCATCATCCCACAATCTCAAAACATGCATGGAGCTAACAGGACGCACCATTCATCCCTGTCCAGATATGCCACTTGCTCCTCTAACCATGTGAGACCATGTAGGACGGATGACCTGGAGGTACCTTGTCTCCTCATTGGCGGTACACACACTGAATCCATCAAACACAAGCTTCATCTAGTTTTCAAAAACCTCCTTCTTTAGAGGAATACCAGAATGGATCTCTCATTTCTGCTGTCTTCTATTCTTATGGCTCGTTTTCATGCTATATTTGTCAAACATTGTGATTTCTACAGAAAAAACTTAACACTACCCTAAATCAGGGTCCTGGAAATAAGCCCAACTCGCTAAAAAAAATTGCTAAAAAGCATAAGGGCAAACACAAAAGCCTCTTCCCTGTTTGAACAGTCTCTTCAAACTACACGCACCCAAGCAATATTTTTCTGCCAAACTAGTTCACTGCCTCCCCCTCCAAAATTTTTTAGACTGCTTTAATCTAGAGCCAAAGCACCCTGCCCTGCCACCGCTGAAATTAATAGATGTTTTGCCATTACATTCAGTGGGATGAAAATTAAGCCTTAAGAAAGCCAGACAATCACACCGCAGCCCATATTCATGTAGGGAATACCGCAAGCGGGATTTAAAAGGACCTTACATTTATCTTTGTACTGCCTGTGCTCCATCTGCATATAATTGCTTATGTCTACAGACGCTGCAATGCTCATCAAAGGCTGTATTCTTACCCACACTAGGTCTCTCTTTCAACTGGCAGGAAATTCTCGTTGCTTTACAATCCATACGCAGCCATTTAGCATTTAATAATTCAAATTGTAACACAATATTTGATGGAAAATAGTCATTATGGATTTATAACACAATGCAGGTAGCTGAAGTACACAAATTTCAGCATTTCAGGAAATGGGTGCTATTTTCAAACAGAGCTAATCCTATAACAAAAAAAATCCATAATATTATCCATAATCTTTTCTTGCTGCACGCGTCTATGGGGTTTGGTTGATTTCCTCCCCCCTCTTTTTAATGCTCAAACAACTGAGTTATAGCAGAACATTTTTCTACGCTATGAAGCTTATTTACATACTGTAAATAACTGTGAATGCAATAAAATTGTGGTACAAATAACATGAAATAATGCCTCAATTTGCAGTTGTTTTACATCAGCATAGTTTATAGCAGTGTTTACTGTAGACTTAGAAACAAACAAATAAATAAATAAATAAAAAGACAGAGAGAAAGACCAAAAACTTGTCTATTTCCCACACCCCAGAGTGCGGCTTCTAGCCCAATAACCAGCACTGAGGTTACTCACTGCTTAAGCAACATTAAAAAATCAGAGACCGCAAACAACCCGGATGGCGCAGTACTGGAAGAAGACAATGACTGGGTTTCTGTCCCCCATCATGCACAACCCAATGTCCCAAGAGGTATGCGCTGCAGCAAATGTGGTGAGAGCGGGGCACTGCTGGGACCTGAGTAGCCAATGGATCCTTCCCCACATCCCAGACCCCATGTGTGATTTGGGACCAGTTTCTCCCTCCCTGTGCACCCAGGTTCCCCAGCCACGCTGAGATTTTCACCTCTAACTGGTCCATTTGGATGGTCTCGTTGGGGTCCCAACTGCAGACCACAGGGTGCTTCAGATCCTGTATCTATCAGCTTTTATAACACACTCCAGGCAACCAATCTTTGTGACTAATTCTTACCCTCCGCCTTCTTAAACTGAGAGATCTGGGTGGTAACTGCCAAAACTACCTTATTTTTGTCACGTAGCCACCAGAAGCCATCCACCTCCTGGGAGCAGGGATGTCTCCTAAGTCTGGCTGACACCCGATCTGGCATGTATACAGACGGGACCTAATATTCCCCTCCAACAACCCACTGCAAATTTGCGTTACTGATGACATGAAGAAAACCATCATCTTCCTATCTGGAAGCTTAATGTCGGCTCCTAATTTAGATTTCTCTGCCTGTTTTGGGTTTTTGATGAGACAAGTTTCCATGTGATGATTTGATCTGCCCTTAACTAAAAAAACAAAAAAAAAACCAAAAACCAAACAAAAGCCCTTTTAACGCATTAGAAGGGATCATGGGGATCATTTTGGGCTGTCAGCAGGGCTTAGCCAAGGTAGGCCACGTATGATGGTACATCTCATAGTCCGCTAGCTGCCAACCCCAGCAGTCAGACGAACGTGTCAAACCGGGGTACTCCCAGGAACACATGGGTCAGGAGAAAGATTTCTCTAAATTCTTTTTTCCTCCTGGAGTATCAGAGAGCCAGAACAGAGCCTTGAAACGATGGAGTGCAATTTTCTCCTTCCTTTAAGCACGCACTGAGATGTAAATAGTCATTTCCAAGAGCTTAAAACCCCAGGGAAGCAGATAATAAGCAATTACTCTAACCAGATAGCACTGATGTCTAAAAATTAATTTCTGTTCTAACATCCCACCCCTAAAGTTTTCAATTTCAAAGCAGAGCATCTTCTGAAAAAGATACACAGGTGTACAATTATGTTTCCCAGACATCTGTCTCCATCTACTCTGGTGGCACATTTAACCCTGCCTGCTCGGAGCGCCGATGGTGCAGCGTGTGATGGCCTTTCCTCCACGTTCCCGGGCACACGTGCCTCCAGCCAAGAGCCGGTGCTGGAGTGTACGGCACTCTGCTGCTCAAAACAAATTGATCTTGTCACTGCAGCATTCCTGACATGCTTATCCCACTACAGATTTCCTTTGTTATCTCTGCCAGTACTTACAAATCAATTTTTTTTTTCAGAGAAGGTTGCTGTTTTCCTCAAGATCTGCTGCACCACCGAGCTGTCTGCCATCTTCAGAAATCATTGAAATGGGACAATAAAGCCATCAAAGTCAGAAGGGTCAGGAACACAACCACAGGAACCTGGTTCCTCCAAGCAGCTCCTCTGTTCACAACATTTAGCTGCCCACAGGCAGCCATGCTAAAGCTTACACTGATGCTCTGCGGCTGCTGGCCCACGGGGAGATGTTTTACCTTCACGGCTTCACACCACGAGGATGTTCTTCCCGCTTTCTCTGAATTCAGAGATGTCATCCGTAAGAATGGCATCAAGTCTTAATGGTAAATGCTACCTTCTTCCACTAGTGTTTGTCAGAAAAACAAGAGCTGGTATAGGGTTTCATATACTATGAAATCACAGCACTCTCTTTGTTTCATCCTAGATAACCATTAAAAATAACCAAAAGAAGTGAAGCGAAGATGAAGAAGCCATCTTTAACAGCAGCACTTTGGGTTTACGGTACTATTAGTTGGATGTTATTTATAATAAATAAGCCCACCGCGGTCAGTCTATCTTGCATCTAGGGTCCTCTGAGACATCCACAAATGTGCCCAAATAATCCTCCCAGGCACTCAGAGACACCTTTTATCATTTACTTGCTGTCATTCTTTGAAGGTAAAATACCCAATATTTATTTTTGGTATCTAAATACAGATTTAGTGCCTACCTTAATAAATGCTTACATTTGGAAAGTGGCTCCACAACTACTGTGTAATCCTTAAAATGGAGAAAAGGGAAAGCTAACTACTTCATAGGAGTTCAGTGAGTCTTCATTGACAAATATCTATTAATTTGTGATATTCTGGAAAAAAACCAACTCAAAACCAGATCCTCTACCAAAGCCCCCTCTCTTCGTCTACTCCCTGCTCCTTAACACTCGTCATCGAAAGGTATCTGGCAACTGTATTAGTAGTAAGTTTGAGCCCTGAGATCTCATTTTTTATGCCATTTGCCAAAAATTCCTTTATATTTTTTTCCTGCAGCTCTGAATGTTCTCTGCCCTTCATGTCAATTAATGATGTCATAGATCAGTGTATTCTCCCAACAAACTATTAAATTAACTGCCACGTTCTTCCTCCATTTTTTATTCACAGAAAGAAAGAAAAAATAACCACAGCAAACTGATGCACTTAACTCTTTATGATTTCAAATAAAAGCCAGAAAAATGATGGCAATGTTTCACCAGTCCCACCGTTTAGCCAAAAAGCACACTGTACATCTTAGTTATGTCATGTTTTATTCCTCAGCCTATGAAGATGCTGGAGAGTAATGCATCTAGGGTGAAAAAAAAAAACCAAAACGAGAAGGAACTAGCAGCAACTTGAAGTCAGAGATTTTTCTGTTGCTTAACTCAACGCCTCCACAAATAACCCTGTTCTTCTCCCTCCCTTTAAAAACAAAGACGCAACACAAAGAAATAAAAAATGCCATATGAAGCTTTTATTTCCAAGTCTGTGGAAGTAGTAGTTTTTCATCTTTAGCTTTCCCAGTTATAATCCCCGTCACGTCCTTCCCCTGCTGGCCGTGGGTAGCTGATTGGCAGGGTGCTGTCTGCATTCACGCCACGCTGGAAAGAGGGTCAAATACTGCCCCAGACAAACAGACTGGAGGAAATTTCCCCTCGAGACCCTCCATATTAAATATTTACAGATACCTTTTTGCATTATTGGACCTCCGCGGACAGAAAAATGTCCGCCAGGTGATTCAAACTATCCACCACCTCCTTTCCAGCTATTCTTTCTCCCTCTTCTGAGCAGCGGGCCCTACCTCTCCCCTTCTGCACCTTCTCCTTGTCCTCACTTTCCCTACAGTCTTCCCCCAGAATCTCCTCCAGCAAATCTTCCATTCAGCATCATGGTTTCCACTAGACCACCTTTGGTTCATTTGTTTTGAAGGAAACTTTGGGCTTAATTAAGTTAAAAAAACAGTAACAAATTATATGTCAACAACTAAACATACTCCTTGGAATAAGAAACGGTAAAGAACTTATTGCCACTAACAAACCTGCAGGAGATCCGCTGCAATTTTGCACCAGCCCTTTGCAGGGCATTCCTTGTTGATGGGGAGCTGCATCCCACCGCTGAACTCAGCCTGAGGGATGCCTCTGTTGCTCGTGATGACGAACACAGAAACTTGCTAGGCTCTCCTCCAAATCACCAACCTCTACCCGCTCCCACGCTTTTCATCACCTCGCGTTGTGTTTGAGCGCTGCCCGGCAGAGCGGGACCCCGGGCCAGCAGCAAGGCTGCCCAGGACCACCGGGACACACGCTCCGAGCTACTGCATCGCAAACCATCTCCTCCACAGCACCGCAGTCAGGCAGTCCCACACCCAGTCCCACGCAGGACCTTATGTACACCTCTCCCATCTACATGTGTGACTTCTTTCCAGACCAAATGTTTTATTCAGTTCTGTCAAGGAAGGACTTCAAGGCAGTTAAGGAGCGCTCTGACCTGCCCCAGCCCACTGCGTTAACCAGCGACGCGAAGGAGCTGTGAGATGGTTAGGGAAGGTTTGGGGCAGCCCTTGTACATTAACTGCTGATGAAATTCAGAGACGCTCCTCTGAGCTCTGCAAACAGACCTTTACAAGAAAGTCTATAACCAGGACAACGGTGAGGACGTGAGAGAGAAAAAATAAAACAGATTGGGAGTGAAGACAGAGAAAATGAAAGAAATGATATGAAGAGAGTGACATTGCTTCTGGGTGTCTCGCATTACCCAAGGGCAGGGGAGAGGGTCCTGTTCCTCTCCTGAGCCCCTTCCCAGGCATTGCAGCAGCTACAGCAGAGTCCCCCCTCTGCTGCCAGAAGGGGACATATCCAACCTCAGGCTTTCCTCTGCAGCATGTTTCTTTCCTCCCTCCACAGTGTCCAGGAGCTATGACACAACTTGGAAGAGGAGAGGAGAAATGTGGTGAAGCATTTCTCCCCACAATCTGCCCTCAGCTGAGTCCACAGACAACAAAAGTAGGTGCAAAGACCTGTTTCTTCCTCACTACACAAAGGGGAAGAGTTGCAGTCTTGAGTCAAAGCTCATTTCATTATACTCCAAGGACAAACTTACCTCCCCAAGGGCTCCCCAAAAACCCACCAGAGGAAAATGGGAGATGCAAGTCACAAGTTCTCAGCAGCAGCACATGCCTTCAGAGCTAAGACTCCAAACTCCAAAGCGAAGGCAAGATTTGGCCACTTCTCCAGTGCTTGGGCTAAGGGAACAGGATGCACAGGATTAACTCCCATAAAAACCTGCACCAGCTCCAGGTAATGGTCTTGGCAAGTGTGTCCTGGATGGGGAACTAGACCAACCACAACGTCACAGCAGTCCACACAGATGCTAGCATAAGTGTGACTGAATCCCTGGAATCAAACACCCGGGAACCCATGATGCAAAAAACACGAATGTATATGTTTAGGGGAACCTTGCTTGACTTCTATAACGTTGTGGGCTGGCGATCCTACAGGGTCGGGCCTCTACCACACTGCACACTCTCAGCACTGACCTGTGCTACACTTTCTCCAGGGAAATTGCCTGCTCTCATCAGGCTCATTTCAATTACAATGGCCTTTCGACTTTTTTCTCTTTAAGGAAAAGCAGGTCTGAAATCTATCACAGATGCTTCATGGCTATACACTCATCATTAGTTCTCCTGCTTTTTAAGGGCCATGACTCACAAGCTGGGTTGTCCTCCGCACGCTGAGAAATGGGCAGGAAGGGCCATGAATCACTCTGGGCACCATTGCCTCTCGCAGGGATTGAGTAATGGAACAGAAGCAGAAGGAGCCAACCTTTCCCGCAGACCGCACAGAGGAATTTGTTGCTGATTGGGAGTTGCCACCACTTTGGTCACCCACCAAAAAGGAACAGACACGGCAGCAGGGAGCACGTTCCTCCAAAGGTCTTGGTGGCAACTATCGCAATGCAGAGGACAACTCTGATGTCCCACTCCTTCGTTGCAGATGGCACCCAGCCATGTTCTCCACAAGCACCACCTCCAGGAAGCGGTACAGCTGAAGGAGGCTTCACACTTCCTTCCAGCGAACAGTGGAAGATATTTTTCCCAGAGCTGACAGATTCATTATGAATTAAAACTATTTTTTTAATTACAGCCCTTTCACCACCCCACCAGTGGCACACGAGCCTCTATTGCCCTCTCGCAGCTGGTTTGCCTGTAACAGAAGCACTGGGGCCAGAAAGACCTCTCAGGTCATCGAGTCCTATCATTTTTTATTGCAGACAAATACATTATATAAGCCCTTTAATAAATGTTATCAAACCCGCCTGTAAAAACTCGTTAGGTTAATGTGGTGCTATTTTTATTAAAGCTCAGAGAACTTGCGTTTAACAGCAATTACGCTGTTTAAACATGAAACAACTCTAAAATGATAGAAGCCAGAGCTTAGTATCGACTGAAATTCACAGCCCCAAACAGCATCTCTCGGAGTCAGGCTGACTTTTTGGTTCTGCAATTACACCCCCAACTTTTCTCAACAGTGACAGCGATTCCACACTCTCAAAGGATTCAGATCTGCTCCTGAGTGAAGGATTTGACTTCCAGCTCTCAGCTTGTTCTGCACAGGCTCCCCTGAAGCCCTATAAAATTCCGATGGGAGGCATTCCCACAACATCTCCACTCCAGCACTCAAAATGGTCCCCAGGAGGGACAAATACCGAGGCGTTTGACTCAGTGTAGCACGTTACTCCCCAGCTAACAGCATGAGAAAAATCGTGGTCCTACAGCTAAAAGCTGCCTCTTCAATAAGATTTAAAGATAAGCTGCAACTAAGCTAATTTTAAACAATGAAGCACCCTTTGTGGTACGGTGTCTTTAGGGGCAGGGGAAGTTCTCGCACTCACTGTGGGAATTTCACCTCTGTCTAAATGCCCTAAAAGGAGTCAGTGAGGTGGAGATGAGACAGGAGCTTCAACTAAGAACTCTGCGTGAAACAAAGGGAGATTTTTTTCTTCCTGCAAGCACTTCATTTCATAAACTGGTGTGTACAATAAGTCAAACCGAAACCAGAGAATTCAAAGACTTCATTCTGATTTCCAACAGCAGAAAAGACAGCTGAAGCTCCTTACCGTTTGCTATTATAAGGCAGAGAGCCACCAACACTGCAAGCATAAAGCACCAAGTGTCCTCACTTCTTTCCTCTCTGGAGCAGATATTCCTATTCCTGCAGGGAGACGACAGGACTTGTGAGCAAATTCAGGTTAACTCTTCCATGCTCCTCTTTCAAACGTCGTCCTATGAAGCAGAAGACAAACCCCATCATCTCTCTGAACATCCCACAGGAGACCAGCAGAACCAGCATTTATCTGAACTCCAAAAGGCATTATTTTCAATAAGAATTTCTATTTTCATCAGCACGGACTTCTTGTAAAGCTATTTTCATAATCTATCTAAAACCTTCCTGCTCAGCTACCTGGCAATTGTCACACACATTGCACAACCAAGAAAACAAAAGGCCATAGTTTAAGTAAAGTTGGTGCTGAGCCCTCATTAGTCAGGTGTTGGCAGGACTTTATTAATAGCAGTAATTAGTAGAAAAAAAAAGTTCGGTGGTGGCAGTGGAAAATTCTACCACTTAAATATTCATTATTATCGACTCCTCCAGCTTCGCGATGCAAACTATCTTATTAGCTTCCTCTGGGCCAGCCTCTCGGGTCAGCTCTGCTCGTAGCGTTGAAGGTGAAAGGCTGGAAATATTAAACTTCTTTCAGCAGTCAGCAGAATTATTACGCTAAGACAAATGAGCACCCCTCAATTCCCTGAGCATCCCCCCTTCGGTTCTGCGGGGCATCAGGGCGACCTGAGCACGGCTAACGGGTACTGCTCTTCACTTTGGCCTCTTAATTCACAAGCAACAGTAAAGCAGTGAGGGACACCAAGCGGGAAATAAAGCACTGATTATAGCAACAATGCACTAAATATAGAAAGATCACAGACCCATAAAATGCTCTGCAATTGTCTGATAGGACTGATTAATTAAGATCAGTAGAGGAATCTGGAAAGTTTTGTAGCAAAGGCCCTTTAAACACAAAGTGGGAAAATTAAAAAATCTAAGACAGAATTCTCAGTAAGTTCTGCCTCCGTTTGTGGATGTTCAACTTTAAGACAGTTAGGTCTAGATTGTCAGAGCAATCTGAATGTTTAAACACGCTGAAATTCATGGGAAGTAGAGGCACAAGCCCTGGTGAGTCAATAACCTGATGTCTCTTTTTCAAAGCAATGTTCCCCTGGAGCTCACTTTTACCCGGGCGCAGCTGTAGGGGATAAAGGCAGTTCAGAGGCACTGCGGTTTGGTGAAATCCTCTGGTTTTCAATTGACCAAGAGAGAAATGTTCTGCAACAGCAGCAATTCCACCTGAAATCTTTTGCAATCAGTATCTCTGATGGCCCATATTCTGATAGATGTCATACACATTAAATCCATGACCTCCAACATATTCAGTATAGAAGCACTCCAGACACAGGCATTGAAATTGAAATACCTACTCTTATTCCACATGCCTTGGGACTTCTGTCCATGTGCAGCTTCCCCTTTGAAGCACTTTTCCACTCAAAGGCACACAACCTACAGAAGTAAGGCCAAGGACAAAGCCCAGCAACTACAGTATGATAGTATCTATCTCCTCTGGGGTTTTATTTAAAGAAAAAAGAAAAAAAAAAGGAAAAAAAAGAAGCCCCCAAATGTTTCAGCTGACAGTAATTCTTCTATCAGCATGAAATTAGATGGATCTATGCCAAACTCTGTCAGCTGGAGGACCCTGGAGTTAAATTCTACTGGCCTAAAGCACTTTTGAGACAAGATCTGTGGTTCTCAAAAGCCAGCCAGGTCCTCTGTGGTTTTTTCTCTTACCTATGAACCCGGGATAGCACTTTGCTGTGTCCTAGTGGTGTCATACATCATAACACAATAGCTGGTAAGTGTTAGAGGAGCTTTAGGCTAGAGGGGGAAAACATAAACCTACAGAGAGTTTTATTGCTTAAAGTAAATGGTAGCCTTAGTACAGTGTTTGTAAAAAGAGGCTGAGCAGATCTGACCTTTCTATAGCCCTCTAACTTTTACTAAGACAACTATCCCAAATGCAGCCAGCAGTAAAGCAAAGCAAGCTCATGGTACAGTGCTACAGCAAACAGTGGTCAACTCAAGAAAGATGGCGCTTATTAGAAAAGGCCAGTCTAGGGCTATTTATAAATAGCTGCAGAAATGCAGTTCTTACAGAGGGTGTTGCTGCTTTAAGAAGCCTTCATAAAAAAACAAAAAGGTATCTGTTGAGATTATTCCATTCCTGGAGTTCCATTCCTTAAGTTACCCTTAAAAGTCTCTGTATGTGTGAAAGGATTTAAGACAAAGCAACTCCATTTCCCATCGTATTAGATGTCCTGCAATACCTTTCTATTTGTTGTTCTCTTTGCAATAGCTTTTCACCTCCATGGTGCGTAATCTGTTCTCATTTGTACCTCTGCCTTCATCTCTGCTTAAATGGGGTCTGCAGTAATACCTTGACTTTTTGCTGGAAGGTTGGTTTAAATGAAATATAAAAATGGGAGCGCTTGGAAATCCACATGGTTCCAGCAAATGAAAAAAGGAGCTTTCCCACTGTCACCTGGGCTGGAAAAGCAATGCTCCCTGCCTGGCATTAGGCATGCAGAGCACTGGCAGCAAAGCTCCCGAGACACCATCTGTGCACATAATAAAGAGCGGTGGGATTTTTGTAACATAAATGATTGAATTTGCTTTCTCCTTCCCTTGCAGTGGGAGTATGCCAGCTATTAAGTGCCATAAGAACTTGCCAGACTACCTTTGAATACAAAATTTATCTCCTCTGATTCATGCCCTCTCCCACCTCTGCAAGGAAAGCTGGTGCTGCTGTAGGAAATATTGTAGTCATTTTGCCGAGGCAAAAGTAAGTCTACCTACCTGTCACATCCACCTAAATTAGGAATGTAGTTGTGAACTACGGAGAGCCTGAACTGCTTTCAGGACTTGCCTTATTCTTCACTGACAGTTGGACAAACCTGAAGTGACCACTTGGTCTCAATACCTCTTATGAACCCTTTGAATTTCAGTACCAAATCTGAGCCCAGCGAAAAGGCTGATATGCAGTACCATCCGCCTTTGTCACGTTACAAGCTTCTGACCCTTGGTTTACTCCAACACTTCCCCATCACTTCTCAAATAAGAGGGGAACTACTGGATCTCCAACATCTGCCTCTATTTTTCTTCTATAAATAAATAAATCCTATTTGTCAGCCACACGCATTGCCATCAGGACCAGAAGCACTGCCCGGTACAAGTGCCCCTTGTTAGACCTGTTTTGATTGGATTATAATGCCAAATTTTCTACAAGGTTAGGACTTCATATCTCGAGTGCCTACATCAGGCTAGAGAGGTTTGAAAATATCTCAGCCCAAATGGGTCGGGTATTTCAGAAAGCAAGAGAAAAACAAATAAACAAACAAAATCATTCCTATGTTAAAAATATAAGGTAGTGATGCTTTTACTGGGAGCAGTAGAGCATCTCATCTTCCTGGCAGGACGTGAAGTGCTAGCAGCGACCATGCAATTAAAGATGGTCATAACACGTACGTGCACAAGGCAACTGTACAAACCAGTTAAATATTGGCCTCTTCCTAACTCTGTTATGCTTGACTTTTTGCTCTCTTAGCATCTCGAATGTGTTGTTTGTCTGGTTATATAAACAAAACACAACCCAATTACGCCCAGGCAAGTCTTGGAAATTTTATGGGGCTGTGGGAGGTCTGTGGTGGGAAAACTCAGCCTGTACAAATTGCACAACAACCAGAGGCAGCGGGAGGAGCGGCGGCGGCTGCGGAGCGGAGACAGCCCTCACCGGTGCCGCGCGTGGGAGCGCCGTCTCGCCGAGCCCCAGGCTGCGCCCCCGGCAGGCGCGGGGTTTAACAAGGAGAGAATATGCTGACTATGCAAGATATTACGTTGAATATAAAGGACAGGAACACGTCCCACGGCCTCTGAGTGGAAAAGCCGTTCAAGTTGTGCTTAAGCAGGTCCGTGGGGAGGGGAACGGAGGTTTTCGATAAGCTGCAGCATCACCTTTACGGCAGCAACATGCGTGGTACCCACACTCCTCCACCTCCAGGCCAGCATTAGCTTTCAAGCTAAAGATTAGCTGACAGTACCGTGCCAGTGGGGGCAATAACCACGGGGTAAGTACCAGCATGCCATAGAAGGAGCTTTGGGAGGACAACCCGCTTTCCCAGAAAGAACTTTAAATCCAATACGCTAATAACCAACGAGCAAATGAGGTGTGGGTAAGCAAACCCAGCACTAACAGAGGCTTCCTCCCATCCTGCAGTCCCTGAGATGTGAGTCCCGGGAGATGTGAGGACACGCTGCCAGCCGGGACCTTTTGTGGGCTCCCTGCACGTGGCACAGCCCCGGCAGCGTGGTGCAGATGTCCCATGGCCACCCCAGGCCCCGGCAGGAGAGCTGAGAGGGCAGCGTTGATGTGGCCAGGGGTTGTACAGCCACAGAGAGTCATGCAGCTGATGCTGTCCCTGATTTGCAATAAATCGGCTGAATTGTGAGCTCCTTTCTGGTTTTGGGAGAGGAAGGCAAGGGGATGCAAAGATATAGAAAAGAAGGAAAATCAACCCAAATTTGTGGTGGCCCACAAACTCCGCACTGGTTTGCTCTAAGGACACCTGTGGGACACTTCAGGCTGAAACTACCATGAAGGACAGGACAACTGGCCCACGCCAAGGTCTAATGATTTTCTTCACCGCAGATCTGCACAGCTGGAATTTTCCAGCCTGATCACTGAGCTGGAGACCATCCTGGAGGAGTACTGGTCACCAGGAGAACACAGCCCAAGGTACCCACAACCACGTGCAAAAAAATTAGCGGCAGAAAAACTGTAAGGTCTACCTGCTCTGAACTGCTAACAAGATCTCCAACGCCCAGGAGGACTGAAATCTCAAGGGGGCAGAGAGGACAAGGTGCACTGAAACCTGCCCAGCTCTGTCTGACCCACATACCGATGGGTGAGAAAATGTTCGCTTAGAGAACGTAATGAGGGACACGAAGATCAAAGGTTCACCTGGGACTCCGAGGCAGTGGGACCAGCCCTGCACAAATAAACGCTGCTTTTGTTTCAAAGCTCGTCTCTCCAGCCAAGAGTCAATAAATATCTTTTTTCCATGCTTGCCCCAAAAACTGCTGCACCATGGTCATAATTGATACGCACACACCGACCAGTGTCCTCGCAGGGCCCTGGAAAAAGACCCTCTTTTTTCTTCTGCTAAAACCAGCAGACCACCGGCTGTCCCCTCCCAATGCCCACCGTGATCCCAATGCTTGGTAAATCCAGCTCTGCACAGGAGCCAGCAGGCAGGCCTGATTATGCTGTAAATAAAGATTTAAAACCACAGTAAAAGATTTCTAAAGTGCACACAAAAAAGGCTACTTCAGCTCCTGTTAAGCTTCTGTCTCCGTTAAGCCTCAATGAGGAGCATTAGCGCTCCTATCCACGCTGGCAAACGCGTTCTTTCCTTGCAGTATCGCTGCTTGTCTCCCTTCTTCCACCCTTCTCCTGCCCATTGCCAGCCCTGACTGACATTTTTTGCATTTACTTCATTACCGCGTCTCCAGAGAGGTAGGGAGGGGTAGGAGGAAAGGAAGAATGAGAAAAGGGAAAAAATAATTACAACAGGATTTCATCGACAAGCAGAAAAAAAAAAGGAAGTGTCCCTCTGGGTTTGATCAATAATGCAGCACTTGTTATCTTGATCTTCTTAATAAACCACAAGCAACCCAGATATATTTCTATCTGGGAATCAATTCCTTGCAATGTTTCTATCACAATATAGCCAGTACATGCAACCACACCAAAATAAAATGAAATGGGCTGGTTTATTGATTGTCCAAACAAGGAACCTAGTAGTTTGCATAGATTATCAGCAGAGGAGTGCTGCCTGTTTTGCTTCTGTTTAATTACTTTTGCTTTGTTTCAGACTTTCTCTCTCCCCCACCGGGGCCATATGCATTACCAGGCAACCCCCTATGCCACATCAATGGCTAAATCCTTCCAGTTTAACCCCAAAGACCTGCCACAGGAATTGCTCCTGTATCTGTGTCCCCCGTTGGAGAAACACTCCCAGGCGCTGCTTTTATTTCTCTTAAGTCAGGGGCATTGGAGGTGTCGCCGCACTTCACAGGAGGCAGAACTGGCCTGGAGTTCCTTGCCCCAGAGAAAGTCTAATTACACAGCTAATTATACGGCTGAGTTCGCCTCCTTTCACCTCTTTTTTGTTCCTTTCTCGGAGCCTGCCTGCAAAGTTCATCCTCTCTGACCCACCGCCGTGCAGGCTGTGACCACCCACCCAAGCCCGTGCCGAGCAGCGGTAATTGCTGGGCTGGGGTCAGACTGCAGAGCCCTCCCAGGCTGACCCAGAAGGCAGCTCTGTGAACCTGTGCTGATCCTCACCACGGGTAAGCCCCGAATTAAACGCTCAAAGGCATTTTGTGTTTGGGTATTTTGAGCTCCCTGATGTACCCTCCCGATCGCGGCGTGCCAGGACCTGCCACAACGGCATGGATGTAGAAAGCGGCATTCGGTGGACCTGGCCTTGGAGAAGAGCTCCCCACACCTAACTGCTGAGCGACCTGCAGCAACGCACCCCATGGGTAACCACACAACAGAGAATGTACCCCATGGTTAACCACACACCAGAGATAAGGACACCTACCTCACGCAGCGCCAGATTATACTCAGCCATCATCTATATGTAACCAAAGAATGCTTTTATCACCCTAGATGCAATTCCAATGTCTTTTCTTTTACTCTTTCAATTTTCAGTAAAGCCTCGAGCCTCCTGTGAAGGAAAACTTCCTTCTGCAAAGGAAATTTAAGAAAGAAACAAGTAAAGCCTTCAAGATTTGACCAATAAAGAAATTGCCAATTTTCAGATTTTGTGACCATCTGATGAAAACAGGCAGCGTGGGAGGAGCAAGGTAACAGCTCATCATCTATCGATTCAGATACTGGGCATGATGATGTTTCCTGGGGGTCTGGTAGATCCATGCTGCAGCTTGCATTGATCAAAAGAAGGTCCTAAAGTAATTCCCCACCT